>JANEYF010001032.1:0-78394 GCA_029963845.1 Rhamnusium bicolor
TAACAAAAACGTATCCAAATAGTACAAATAACAAGGATAACCACGACATTTTCAATGTTACTAATTGCCCAGTAATTATTCCATCAAAAAAATATATGCTTTTTTATGTATTATGTGGCCTTGTATTTTATCTGATAATAATTAACTAATTAACAAATTCATAGTATGGAATTTACTGAAACTAAAATATTGTTCTTAATTGCCATTTTGCTCAGCTCTGGATTAATGTATAGAAATGTTTTTAAGATATTTCTATAGCATACATTTTCTTCGATAACACAAATATATGTTTAAAAAATTTTCATGTTGAACATATGACCAAACGATAGTACATTAATCTTAAAGGTAAAGGCAAATTTTTTCCATTTTTCATTTTCTAATGCCACTTGATCAATCTGATATATTTCCTTTCATTAATTTCGTTCTTTGAACAGTTTAAGAGTTGACGAAATTTTTGAGTGATTTTTGTAACTCACCGCTAACACAATGCAAAGAAGAAGTGTGCATCCTTAGGCTCGGCATTTTTAGAAGCTATATCTCACTGCAAAAGGCCTTGTCTGTGTAGGATCTTACAGATAACTGGCTGGCACCAAAAGTATTAATTTTACAAGAAAATGTGATATGCACATAATTCCTTTTTATTTCATGGCTATAAATAAATGTTGCATTATTTTTAATAAACAGTACGAATTTCTGAATCATTTTCAGAAATAATAATAAAATACCACATATTGTACATTATGGTGTATATCACTCCTCGTGGTTTTGTTGAGCTATGATGTGATTATTCACAATTTTTCGCTAGATAAGTTTAAAAATTTAATAACCAAGAGATGCATTATCTGGATGATCATAAATAAAAATAAAAACAAAGTGCCTTTAGTGGCTTATGGAATAGTACAGGAATTTTGAATATTACATTATTTACTATCTCAATCATTTTTTACCATAATATCAACACCATAATTTGCTTTTTACCAATGACGAAGAGAAATAACGAAATCAACTAAAAAAATGTTTGGTATTTTTTAAAGTTACCTTAATTTTTTTAGGGCATAATTATATTAAAAGTCAAATTATTAAACTCTCCATTAGAATGCCTTGGTATTTTATTATACCTTATTAGTAAAGTACGCTATGCCGGAGCATTTTTCCAATCTATTTCTACGATTTCGAAGATGAGCTACTTTATAACTCGTTACTACCGTATTATCACATAAAGACGTATAATACCTATGTCCTTCGTGTGTTGGAGATTGCAAGCACCTACTTCGTGCTGATGAGGGCAACAACCGATAAGTTTACGATTCGTGTGCGCGGACGGCTGCAAGAGAATTTTCTTTCATTAGTTTAAAATTCTTTACTAATGGTCGTTGTCGTTTTGTAACTCAGAAAAAAAATCACTTTTTATCAAGTTGTTAAGGATGTGCTTCATTATAATCTTTGCTATCGGCAAAATTGCTCATCCTCCTTTGCTTCCCCAGTACATGGACCATACGTTTCCAAATAAATGGGACGGTAGAAATATTGAGTGGGCTGCATGGTCCGCAGACCAAATCTCATGATTTTTTTTGGGATTACGTAAAGAATAAGGTTTACAAAAATGGACCTAACAACAAAACTTGAAAGACCGAATTCGTCAAGATTCTCTAAAATGTTTATATGATTATACAGGTATCCCTGTTATGTACCTTCCTTCAAGGGGATGATAGACCTAGAAAAATAAAGTTGATGTTTGTATATAAACATTTGCCTTAAATCGGTTCATAAAGGAGATACAACCCTTTTAAAGAGTAAGTACGGCATAGTTGTTACCAATAAATTCGAAACGTCTTATTAATTTCATAATGTTACATATTTTGTTAAATCTTTATCATTTGTTGGGATAGTGAATTAGAAGTGGTGGGTTTTCGTTATAATTTTCTTTTTAACGTTTAAAGCGGAAAAGGCAACTCTATTAAAACTGTACAAAAAGGTGCTCTTACTAGAATTTGAATAGGAGCCATCGCTTTGAAGTTATTTGTATTTTAATATTGCAACACAGGATAAGGTATCCAATAATGGAAGCTAACTACATACCTCTACAAAAATAATTCCAAAATGCTTTCAACTATTATTTTGTAGAGCAAATAAAATATCGCTTTACGCAATGAAGCATGTAATTTAGAAAATATTTATAAATAACCAATTTATTTTTTTAGTCTTGTTCTTCAGAACTTAAAACACAAACTTAAATATTAATTAGAAAATTATTGTAAATAAAAATTTTTTCGTTAAATTACCCACTTTAGTGCGTAAAGCAATATTTTAAGTTTAATATACAACAATAGTTGAAAATATTGTGTAATTATTTTTATAGAGGTATATAATTACCTTTCGTTACATACTTATCCTGTATTGCAATATTCTAAAATACAAATAAGTAACTCCAAAATGATGAGTCCTATCGAAATTTAGTAAAAATTCCTTTTATGCAGTTTTTAACACTGGTGCCTTTTTCCGTTTTAGATCTTTAAAAAAAATAAGACAAGCATACTTTAGTAAAATTCACCCTCGCCCTTATATAGCTACTCCAACAAATCATGATATTTAGATAAAAATTTTCTGAAGCATATTATTCTGAAGTTAGCTGAAATGATCCAAATTTAATTTTGTCAACTTGGCTTTGAATGTATTGGCAAATACATAAGTATCCAATACTTACCTTTTAACGGATTATAGTTCCCTTATGAACTGATTTAGACAACACTGGATATAAGTTGCTGTTTTAAACTTGCTGGATTTTGATAGTATCAGTTACTTTTAAATATTATTGAACGGACAGATTCAGACTATATTACTGAATAAGAAACGGTCAAATATGTGCTCAATTACTTCAGGTGTGTCTGGAGATCAGTTATGGGTCCTGTATTTGTCCCAAATTTATACAACTAATATCTTTTAGCATATTAATCGTAGCCAATTCAATCTGCAGACAACACTCGGTTATTCTGTAGTTTCTGTCCTGAAGATACCAAACTTCTTGTGAGCTTAATTAATTCGACTTAGATGGGCTATGGTAATATTATCAAATATTTAAACTTCAGTAATATAGAGTGCTGCTGTATGCTTGTGCTCCAGCGAAAGTAAATATACAAAAGCTAACCTAAATGTGGTTATGAATGGTCAACACTTGCCTGTTGTTGATCAAGCTAGACTATTAGGACTAATTTTTGACAGTAGGACCACGATTTCAGGGCATGTTCCCTATCTTGTTTAAAAAGCTTATTTTGCACTTAAAATATTATGTTATAATATAAGTATTTTAAATTTTAAAACGAGGAAAAACATTGTGAAATCTTATGTTTCCTATTTTAAATGATTATAATATAGTATATTTCTCTTGTTTAGACAAGTTCACAAAATATCGCTTAAAAAATTGCAAAACAGCTGTTGTAGATTCGTATTTAGATTAAAAAATATAGTCGTGTATCTTCCAGAATCAATTATCTAAAATGGCTCAGACTTGAAAAGTTATACCAATACAAATTATCAGGTTTTATGCACAATATGCTCCTAACACGTTCACTTCCTAAAATTTTGTTTTAGGCAAAATATAAATTTAAGATAGGTCCATAATATCGTAATTCCTAAATATTCAACATTCAAGAAAGCAATTTGAAGGAGGAATTCAACCATTCCGTTTAAAAAACGAGTTAATCCCATTTAAAATTCGCATTAATTGACATACCGTCATGCACACCCTGTAAAATAGAATAATGTAAAAAAGCTACTAATACCTAGCGTGTAGTATGAACTAAGAATAGTATAGTATTTGCTTACCCAGCTTGTTTTCATAGGTAAATAATAATTATTAAACGGGCCCTTATGAATCCTTAAATTTAAGAAAATGTTAAATAATTTGGCAACGTTGCATGCATATCAAAAAACAAAATATCACTGTATAATACTCTTTTTATTTAATAAAATGGTGACATAATACACAGGGTGTTCCATTTATAAAAAGTATATTTTGTGTTTAACAAGAAAATTTAAGCTCCCTGTAGATTTCACAATAATTTTAAATGATAGATCTTAACGGTTCAAAGGTTATCGAAGGAGAACACACTATTGACTCACACTATATAGCGTAACATATTAGTTACTAGTGGTTAGTCTTGTCATTGTTATCAAATAAAAAAATAATACATTATTAAATATGATTTGAATGAAACAACTACTCAGCGGGCAAATACCCTGACCTGCATTGGATTACACCTTCAAATCGTGATAGATCGATAACCAATATCATTTGTCAATTCCTAACCAGACATAGATCGGTTTCGAACTTATTTGTTCTCCTCAGTATGCCATAAGTTATGGAACAGACAAATGATAGTGGCCAACCTGCTAGTCATATACTAACTAAGGTAAATTGAGTAGTGGTGAGAGGTATGAAACTTCCCGTATGGTCTAAATGCTACTATCGACAGACATCATAGATGTCTCTGTGGCAGATAGCGACTTGCGAAGCAAGTACCGAGAGCAACGACCTCTAGGCCAGGTGGACTAAACTAATGTTATTATATATTGAATGACACAAGCATTTAGACCATACGAGAAGTTTCATACCTCTCACCACTACTAAATAATACATGTATGTATATACATATATATTTAAAGGTTAAGTTGAGTAGAATTATGCTAGACTTCGTCTTAGTTTTAGGAATTCTTGTATGTATATTTGTTATTCCTGAATAAAGACATTTTATTATCAATATTATTATTAAATGTTAACGTACAAAACTCAACTTATTTTTTCTAGTTCTATGTCACCATCCTGAAGAAAGGTACTTAATTATGGGACACCTTGTATATTATTTCATACTGAAACCGTGATAGTAGATCGGCACGGTTTTATCCAGGAGCATTCCACAGATTCGAACTTTGTACCCAAAATTCACACATATAAAGTGATTTTTCTAAAGCACTTAACGGATTGGATTAATATTACTCTCAGAAATTTTTGTCTGTCTGGTCTACCTTTGTTCAGAAAACCAATTCATTTTACTCAAGCATCAGCAATGAGACAGAGCCATTACCTTTCATATTATTCATCAGTTATGTAATTAATTTATCTATACACGAAGCTGATAATTTTGAATTAAATTTTTACATAAATTATGATTTTCACAGTTGCAATGATCTTCTTAACACTTTGCAACGTTAATCAGTGTTATATTTTTTACACGTAAAACAAAGCCGTTCGTTTTGAAGTACAGCTTGATTGTATTTTAAATAGGCCTGCCTTTGTTAAGGACCTCGGTGTTTCCTTCGATCCTAAATTATTTTTTTTAACATAGTGAACAGTGTGGGGTATTTAAATTTTAAGTATTAAGATCGATTGAAATTCTACTGCACGACACGACAAGACACACATCAACAGCGTTACGACTATCTATTCCATAAGGTGTTGTAACAGCAGTACACACCGACGTAATCAGACAATGCTGTTCTAACTGTAACTGTTAATCAGTGTCTTGTCATGTCGTGCTGTATAATGCGATACAACCGTTATTTTGTTGAACAGTAATGATTTTGAACATTTTTCTACTTTCGGATGTTGTTTGCTAGTTTTTTTTTCGATCCAAGATTGAATAATTCGCTATTCTTTGAAATCTTTATTTTAACATTTACTGTGAAAGGATAATGAACATTTTCAATGCGATAATTACTTTGGTGGGGTAAACTAATCAAAGGATGCGATGAGTTTGAGAGAGTTTAGGGGTCGATTATGTACTCAATAATTTGTACATACTCTAGATTAAACTCAAAAACAAATAATAAAGGGTGTTCAAAAAAATGGCTTCTTTAGGTAGCCATGAAAACTCAACGGTATACCTTAGCTTTTAATAACGCTAATGCGCGTTGTCCCAGTAAACAAAAATTCCAGTAAAATTCACAAAAATGAAATTGTTGAAAATAATAAAACCAACAATTATAACAGTTTAACGCACTAATTTGTTTACCAAAACTAACACATTAGAACGAATGTAAAATTTAAATGATTGGCAGTTTAATTTATTATTATTGAACCAACTTTACAATCAAAATTATTCTTCTGTTAATCCTGACAAAAATCTCCCCTTTTATTATTTTCTAAAATTATTGCAATTAAAGGGTGGCGTGCTACACTGTTAATGACATTACTTATCCTTGACAATTATTGCCAACTTAACGAGAAAATCTATATTTAGTCAGAAAATGCAAAGATAAATTTTCGCGTTGTTAAGTTGGCAGGAATTTTCAAGGTTTTGTAATGTCATTAACAGTAGTAGCACGCTGCACTTAATTGGAACATTTTGAAAAATAATGAGTGTGGCGGTTGCCAAGGGTAGATTTTTGTCAGGATTGACAGAAAAATTATTTTGGCTGTAGTTTTAATAATAATAAATTTATTATTATACCAATCGTCATGTAGTTATTTATATGTCCAATACAATGCGACTACTGAGAATAATCATCTAGATAGGAAAAGGGAGTGGCATATTTGGCGCCCCACGTTGGGCGCCAAATAAACCACGCCTCTTCTTTCTTAACTAGACGATTGTTCTTAGGGACCGTGTTATATTGGATATTGAAATAACCATATCAAGATTAATGTAATAATAATTTTATTGTTATTAAAAAAAACTTAAGAGCAAAAAATTATCCTTCTGTCAGGTGTGACAAAAGTCACTCCTTAGCAACCACCATACTTTTATTATTTTCTAAAGTTGTTCCGTGCTACAACGGCATCCTATAAAAAAATAGCACTGACACTGACAGCAGTTTGAAATTAACAGGGAATTTTTTTATCCAACTTAACAACGTGAAAATCAATTTTTAGTTAGGATAATAGAAAGTGAATCAACTTCAAGTGTTACCAGGGGTTTCAATCAATGAAGTCAGGGTTTGAGGTGTTTGTGGAGACACGTAACAATATATATTAATGTCAATGGAACAGTAGTACATTTAATTCCATTTTATTTTCTTTGCATTAGCAATTTAAATTACTATCTCATATTTATTATGACATCATCCGAATGAAATACTTAAATTTTTTGAATAAATAATATATTTTTGTAATATATTATCTATTATATTTGCTCTATTAGAAATATAGGCCACGATGAGATGATTCCAATTCAGCGATAATTATTATCAGATAAAGTGTTTAGCAAACAGATGCTTACACTAATATATAAACATAATTATTCCAGTTTTCCAATTATTGTACACAAATGAATAGATTAACTTAATTTTCAGATAACGTTATGTCATTTTGTCCAAGCCACTTACATAGATGATATTTAATTGCTCAGTTTCAGGGTATAATGAAGTCTATGTGAACAGATTTATTTTTACTCACTAATTTACAGAAGCACAAGTAACGATAGTTATTCAAAGAATTTTTTAAATTATCGCACCATACATGGCCAAGAAAAGCGCATTCCATTGGAAGAAATTGAATCTCGAGACGCATCACGTCGACTGAAAACTTGAACTACATCTTTTAAATTTGGTCGTTTGTAAATAATTTCAGAGCTGCTGTTTTACCTCTATGAAAAATAGCAGATATTGTATCACATGCGGAGAATGCATGTAAAAATAAGATATGATTATTTCTGCCTGTATGTTTGTCAAACTTCGAGAAGAAAAATTTTTGTTCCACTGTTTCTGTTTAAAAAACATTTCTTCATCAACAGGCGACAACACGAATTATCTATTTTTAACGCGACTTTATTTTCTAACATTGCAAAATACGTCTACAAACACCGAAAAGCTAATCAAACCTGTCTGGTTTGGCAGCAAGAATGCGGTGAGCAGCTGTACACCTAAGATGTAGAGATGCTCCGAAATAAAGAAGGGATACGCAGCTGCTTATTTTCTATTCGATGTCACTTATTAATTATATACGAATAATATTATCTATTCTATATTCATCCCTTTGTAAGTTTTAAGACGTGTTCACCTAAATTTATATTCCACATATAATTTCCAATATCAGTGGGCAGTAAAGTCGAATAATTTGCTTGTCATAAATTTTTTCGAAAGCTATAACTCGTATGACAAAATAAAGACTTTTTTTGTAGATAATTTTCTAATTTTTTGATTATATATTAACATTCATATTCGTAAAATTAAAAGGAACGGAGATATTCACGAAAAAACACTTTTTTTATCCTCTTACGCACCATAAAAAAGTGTGCGTACGAGGACTTTTGAAGCGTTATTTAGAACGACGAAATTAAAGAGTAATAAAAGCAGCTTTCTTGGAGTTCTTTCTTTAACGGATGTGTAAAGCACTGGACTATAAACTAAAAAATGTTTTATATAGGAACCTGCAGTGACGGCTGGTGGATTTAGGTTATACCGTATTTCAATACTAGAATATAGAACTCCAAGCAATATTTTAAGGCACGACAGTGCTGAATGAAGAAGTTTTGCAGAAAGAAATTTGAGAAAAAAGTTACAAAAATGCGCTGCCACCCCAGACTACTTCTACACTATTAGTAAAATATTTGCAAACTATTTTTTTTTTCGTAATCAGAAGGAAAATATATCACCCTGTTTTTTTTTTTGTTTTCGAAAATTTAGTTTTTTTGTAAAGTTATGACATTTTGAAATTTATTATATTGAAAAAGTTTTCTAATGTCAATGAGGCTATTGAATATTTCTGTACTATTATACATAATATTTTTGATATCTGTATACCAAAAACAAAAAAATGCAAGAAATATCCAGTTTGGTTTAACAAAAAAATTATAAATGATCTCAAAAAAAAAAAGAGATAAAATTCGTAACAAACATAACTTTTCTAATTCATGCGATCTAAAAAATGAATATAGTAACAAATGATATTTTAAAAACAAATTAAGTTCCTCTTCTTGATAAAAGTTAAAATATAGAGTGGAATGAAAAATAATATTAACTGAAAATTTTTTGTTAATTATTATTTCCTAACTTTTATAAATCTTATCACAGATAAGTATAACATATATCTTTTTAAACAATTATTTTCCCGGCTATTTGCCAAAACGCTGAAACTTGGATTACAAAAAAGATTAATGCACATTATGTTCAGTTCTTAACATAATGTGCATATTATCTCACAGTAAATATCATCTTGATATTTACTGTGATTAATTACTTTAACCTTATTATCTAATCCAGAAAATATTCGAACCAGGGCTCACAGACCATGGAGCACAATTTGTGATATGGAGAACCCCCAATCAAGTATATAATTTTTCTGAGTTTGAGCATATTAATATTTCAACTGGCTACGAAAGCATTGAAATGATCCAAATGTCCACAATCACAAAATCAAAAAAAACTTAACATGGAGATCGACATAGAGAAAAGAGAATTTAATTGACAACTCAGATAACAAAAACAAAAAAGGTATGGGAGTTAGTGAATGAAAGACTTGACAAAAACAAAAGGCAACCAGCAAATATAATTTTAAAAATAGACAACGCCACAATATCTGACCCGAAATTAGTAGCTGGTGCTTTTGCCGATTTTTTTGGAAACTCTGTAAGAGACTTACTTTCTACACATCTTACAACTAATGATATAGATCTCTGCACTTTGCCTGACTTTAATGTAAATTCCATGTACTTTATGCCATTCACTGAGGCCGAAGTTAGCGTCATAATAAAATCATTAAAAAACAGAATCTCCACTGGTGCGGATAATGTACCTATTAAACTAATAAAAGATTGTTGCGATGAATTAGCACCCTACATTACAGAAATTCTAAATCTCTCCATATTCACAGGGAAATTCTCCAGTCAACTAAAACGACAAGATGACACCAATTTTACAAAAAAGGAAACGCTGAACTAGTCGAGAATTACAGAGGCGTGGTCGTATTAAGTCTATTTTACAAAATTATGGAAAAAGCAGTTTATATGCGTCTCATGGATTTCATTAACAAAAATAATCTGCTAACTAGCTGCCAATATGGTTTCCGGGTCGGGCTTTCTACCCAATCAGCTACAACGGAAGTTACGGTATATATAAATGAGAGGCTGGATTTAGGTGAGACTGTAGTGGGGATCTTCTTTGACCTGACCAGGGTCTTTGATACCCTTAATCCTAAAATTCTAGCAAACAAGTTAGACCGGATGAGAATCAGGGTTACCGCGAAGGCCTGGATAATTTTCTTTGTCACGAATAGAATATTTGTGGTAAAAGTAAGTGAGGAATGGTCGAACTCTGTTGACGTGGAGCTTGGCACTCCTCAGGGGAACGCGTTTTGGGACCTTTGCTGTTCCTGCTGTACATAAACGACCTACCACAGTTCATAACTTGTGGCAGGTTGTTCATGTACGCAGATGATACCACAATTCTTGTGTATGGGAAAAGGTTTGATAAAATTAAGGTACAAGTGAACCAACTAATGCATCAATTTAATGTCTGGTGCCAAAAAATCACTTAATCATTAATTTTGATAAAACTGTCATTGTTGATTTTCTAGCAGATTCAGAACAAATCCAACAAACCTATTTTAATATAAACAATAAAGACCTTGAAATGGCAAACAGCACAACATTTTTAGGTACCTATTTTGACAAATTTATCACATGGATCGATCAATTCGAGCATGCGTGCCAGATTAAATAATTCATATTTTGTTATTGTCTCATTAAAAAGCTCATTGATTGAGCACTCTTTACCAAATATATACTATGCGATGGTATATTCAACTTTATCATACAATATAGTGTCATGGAGCCAGGCAACCGGCTTTCATCGTGTATTTATTCAACAAAAGCGAATATTAAGGTTATTATTCGGTCTGACGCCGCATGATTCATGTAGGCATACGTTTAAGAAATACAACATACTAACATTGGATTTTATATGTCTCTTGAACCTTATGATTTTTATTCATGATAACATCAATTTTTACGAAAAGTATGGAGGTACAAAGTATCCCACTCGACACATAATAATATATGACACTAAATTTTACCATAGCTTTTACAAAAAGTCCCCTTATCTTTCAGGATCAACTTATTATAATATGTTGCCCACTGACATGAAAAACTTACCTAAAACCAAATTTAAATCTAGCGTAAAACATAAACTGGCTCAAAATTCTTTTTATAGCCTAGAGGAATTTACCAATTATGCTCATGCTTATTTTAGGTAGTAAGATTGATTTTTTTTTTTTTTTTTTTTTAATTATATTACAGTATGTACAATTCTACAATCTATGTGTTTTTTGTCTACCCTGTCTATCTGTAATTTACGTAGAGATATACACTTTTAATCCATTATGAGTTATGTGTTTTAAGCACTTGGAGCTCGTACTGGAGATCGCGATATTTGGTCCGTTTCTCCTCCTCCTTCAAGGTGATGTTTTTCTCCGCAGGTGCCGAGAATTCGATGACATACATCACCTTGAGTTGATGGTAGAGGAGGACTATGTCAGGCTTGTTGGCTTGGATTAGCCTGACAGTCGGGAACGAGTAGTTCCATTAAATCCGGCATTTCTCGTTCTCGACAACGGACTCAATATCTCCAGGGACGTAAGGCAGCACTGGTGTCTGGTCTACTCCGCACGAGTGCCTTAGATGGTAGTATAGTACTCGTAACGCCGCGTTATGTCGGTCGATGTAGGCCAAAATCGCGTATACAGGGCATGCAGATGGTATGTGCATGAGCGATTCCGGCGCCTGACGGCAGGTCTTGCAGTTGATGTCAGGAACCTCTACAGGCCACACGCGGCTACGGTAGACCAAGCTGTTGATAACACCATCTTGGCAGGCCATAATGAATCCCTCAGTCTCCGACTTAAGCCCGGCTCACCTTAGAAAGGCGAAAGTCAGCCTGATCGATAAACCCAGTGCTTCTATGTTCTTACAGAAGACACCATGCTGGGGTTTATCGACGTGCTGCCGAAACAAATGTTCCTCTTCAGGAGCTTTGATTCGGGCTTTCAGACGATTTGGCTGAAGTTCAGTGACTGATTCTACATCAGCACCTCGCCGGACTCCTCGCCTAATGTCAAATGTGAGACCGAGTTCATCTGCGGCTCTTTCTTTTTAATAATCCTGCCCCCGCTCCACAGTTTCGTGGTGTTTTACAAACTGCAAAAGGGGATCTGAGCTCCTGAGGATGTTACATGCCATACTCAGTACTACTCTGCCATGCGTACACTCCAGGCCCAAGTGTCCTCGACCCCCCCCCCATTGACGTGGGAGGTACACACGAAGAACGGACGATCTAGGATGAATACTTCTGTGAATATTCATCATTTTGCGGGTATTTCTGTCTAATTGGCGCAGCTCATCTACCGTCCACTTTACTACTCCGAAGGAGTAGAGCAGAACCGGAACGGCAAGTATATTAATTGCTCGATAGTTCGGAAGACCAAATCTTTCGGAGGCGGTGTCTGTACTTGCCGCGGAGAGAATCCTTTATTTGTGTTACATCCTGGATGTGCCTTTGTTGCACACCCACATATGCATAGGTCTCTCCGGCATCCAGATGTCTTAGGATGCTTCCGTCTGCGAACTCTGCATCTTCAGGGAATTCCCCACATCGCCCTCCCTTGAGGTGGACGACTGCACATTTGTCCAACCCGAACTCCATACCAATTGCCCCGTGTATTCTTCGACCACCCTAAGAGCGTTTTGTAGTTCGCGCTCTCCGTAGGAATAAAGTTTAAGGTCATCGATACAAAATAGATGGGTGACCTTGTGCCTCCGGTCGCTGGGTGGTCCACATTGATATCCGCGGGTTTGGCGGAGCCCAACAGACAATGGTAGCAGTGAGATGCAGAAGAGGAGAGGACTCAGGGAGTCACCCTGGAAAACTCTTCTAAATGCCACCTGCTCTCTCGTGACCCGCTGTGCACCTGATGTTATGGTGAAGCGAGTCTTCCAGAGTGACAGCAGCTGTTCTATGCGTCTCACGAGTGGTGCTGGTACCGCAAGACATTCGAGCAAGTGCAACAATAGCTCGTGCGATATTGTATCAAATGCCTTGCGCTTGTATTGCACAGAATCCTGTGTAATACAGCGTTCTATCAGCAGGCTGTCCTTGCAACCTGCCATGCCCTTCTTGGCACCACGCTATTCGTGTATCTGCTGGAAGACCGGCTCAACAGACCTCAGTGTCTAACATACAAGATACTTGTAAATATCTTGTAGTAGGAGTTGAGGCAAATAATCGGCCTATAATAACTCGGATAGGAAAGATCCCTCTTTTTTGGGGATAAGCACAGTACGTCCCTCGACGAACCAGTCCGGAATCTGCTGCCCCTCGTTCAACCATGAGTTGAAAACTCGCGCCAAACGGCGGTGAGTGGAAGGAAATTTCTTCCACCAGCAGTTGTTAATGCCGTCTGGGCCCGGGGAAGCGAAGTTCTTGGTACCAACAAGTGTTTGTTAGACTTCCTCCGTACTGATTGCTGGGCACACTTCTTCTGGCTTTTCAAGATGTTTGTGGCACAGAGCTTCGAAGTGTGCAATTCCTGGAGTGTCGCTGTTGAATAGACGCGTCATTTCGTAGATTCCCTTCCAGAAGGTTTCGACATCTTCTACAGTCGGCGGATTATTTACAACACGCTGTGGCTCTTAAAAGAGGCGGGAAGGATTCGTACGGAACAAATTGTTTTGCTCCATACTCCTCACGCGCCTCTTTAACGATTTCTTTATAGCCATGAGCGCTCGGATCTTATCTAGACAGTGCTGCTTGATGGAAAGCATCATTGTTAGATTAAGAGTATGGTGTTGACATTTAATCCGGCTGCTATGCGCCGGATTCTGGGAGTAAAAACTCTACCACTCGTTTTATATTCCACCACACTCTGGATCCGAGAAGCGTGTTGTCTGGCCGACTGCATCTTGCCCTCGATTTTTTGTACACGCCGCTTGGCTTTCTCGACCCCGTGATTGGTTGACCTCTCTATTATTATTTTTTTTTTCGGATTATCCGATGCCAGACAGTCCTCCCGTGGCCTCCGATGCCTCACGGGAGTCGCACCAGCGCATTAACTACAGCCACTCCCCACATCCCGCAGGGTTAGTGACTGTAGATACCAGAATCATGTGCCCTAAGCAGACGGAGAGAACCCAGAATGACCGCCTTCCGCATTTGGCCTGCAAGCCACTCGGCTGATTTTTGGCAGGCCGGTATGATCTTCAGTTCCGAGAGCAGCGTAGGCGTTTTCCCCTCCGAGTACACCGATTATAAGGACGACAATTTTTACCGAGTAGCCTGGGTACAGCACTTGGAGCTCGTACCGGTGATCGCGATATTTGGTCCGTTTCTCCTCCACCTTCAAGGTGATGTCTTTCTCCGCAGGTGCCGAGAACTCGATGACATACATCACCTTGAGTTGATGGTCGAGGAGGACTATGTCAGGCTTGTTGGCTTGGATTAGCCTGACAGTCGGGAACGCGTAGTTCCAGTAAATCCGGCATTTCTCGTTCTCGACAACGGATTATTATTATATTAAATAGAAGCAGCTTAGCGGTTTCACTAATTATTTTATACTAAACACATCATTAACAATGTCTGATGACATCTAAAGAATCTCTCATCCTTCGATAATTATTGATAGGGCAGACGGTACGTACCTCTATGTTTTATTGTAAAAATTGTTTATCGGAAGGTTACCATATGTTGTTATCGCATAATGGATATATGGAATATAACGCTTAGATATAATATATTTGTTATTCTGCCTACTTCATGAAATAAAAGAAAACTCATATAAATACACCGTGATCATAAATGTTCAAAATAAAATTGCTATAATTCATTGCCTAATACATATATTGAAATAATTTAAAAATTACATCATCAAGTCTATGCATTTTTGTTTTAATAGTGTCAAACAACTTATATCATTTGATAAAAAGTAAAATGTCGTCGCCCCAAGAAAAGCGCAAATAGTGATCTTATATAACAAATCTGCATCAATTGTTCTTGTCCAAATATGTTAAAACAAAAGTGGAAGACCAAGGCGATCTTTAGGAGTCCAAAACGTAGCTTCAAAGACGGTGTGACGTATTTTCTATCTTTATTCTCTATATCATAATCTAGGCTGTGGAAACATTTACAATTTTTCAGAGCCGGTAGTTTATAAAAAAAAATCCTATTTTTTAAAAAGCCTTTATATAATTAAATTAATTGATTTGTAGGCGTTTATTTATATACCTGTAATATATACATCCAGTATTGAGGCTGGAAGCCGGGTTAAACGTTCACGATATTATACGATATCAAGTGGAGGAACAAGACGAACTTTATACCGTTGCAGACTTTTTTAAGAATTTTGTTCTCTAGAACTTTGGTCACATAACATTTTGACGAATGTGTTACGGTTCTCTCAGCGTTTTGGATGAAGGGTCGCGGCGTACCTTTTTAAAAATGTTTCTTAATTTTTTTGCATAGTTCATTGGTTACCATGACGACTTTAAATCGCAAGGGCATTTAAGTTTTGTATTTGATTGTGGAAAAAAATTTAAGTTTTAATAATTTAATAAGTTTAACAAAACCCAAAATATGTATTTATATTTTTATTTTTACAAATGAATATACAACTTTTTTAAAAAGCTAACAAGCAATAGAAAGCCTAAGTTACACTATTTAGGGCTTCTACGCCTCCTTCAAATCAAAGTTAGGAAAAACAAAAAATAGGTTGTCCAATTATTAGGAACTTCCTCATAAAGTTAGGGCAGACATTTCAGAAACATCCTGTATACTTCATACCAACTGTCGGTGTGAGAAATACAAAATTTTCGAACTGTTTTCGAATTTTATTCTCTTCAATTTCAATAAAAAATACACAAATTTTCAATTTCTGGTGTGTCATTGAAAACACTAGAAATTGAAAAGTAACTTTATTGAAAATTACTTTGCTTTTGTGCTATATTTTGAGAAAAACTAACTTTCCCATTTTAAAAGGTTAGGCATTAGATTTTCCAGTATTTTTATTTGAGTAAGAAGTTTCAATCCCTAAACCAACGCCTATGAGACGAATGAATGAGTTGCGATGCATAACCACTTCGTCGTAAGGCGACGCCAAAATGGCGCCACGACGTCTCCTTAGAGATGGCATTTAACCCCAATATAAAATAACAAAAGTATTTTTTCGTTGCAATAAGACAAGCAGCTTATGACACGTGCTGATAACCTTTGCTTTTTCTGTTTGGGTTTTGTCATTCTTTGCCAACAAATTATTATGTTCAATTTATTAAAAATGTTACCGCCTCATCGATTTGGTTTGTATGCTTTGTCTGATAATACAGACTGTAACTGTATCAGAGCAGGAAAATTACAAACAAGGCCATTAGAGTTTTTATTACACGTAGTAATATCGATTTTGAATACGTAATGTAGACAAATATTTATTTACAAAGAAACTTTGTGAACGTTTGGCAAAGGTTTGGTGTAAATAAATATTTATTTGTAGCCTATTCGTGGCTCTTCATCGCTAGTCTGTGGTCTGTGGGTGTTATTGTATGTAATGCCAATGCCAATCTATGCAGGGTGATCCAGGGACGGATTAAAAGTATACTTGACCATACTTAAATTATAACAAAACAGCTTGTTTATTTAAAGTTTATTAAAAAAATATATGTATTATAAAAAATTTTCGTTGGATTTCAGGACAGAAGAAATTAGGTAAATGCTTTCTGACAAGCATTAGAAAGAGCAAGAATATCATTTTCTATGGCCAATAAAGACAGCTAATGGGTTTTTCATTTGCTAAAGTATTTTTAAAAGTTTTTACTCTCTCTCCAAAGTTGAAAAAGATATCTCACCAGAACAATTGGTTACTACCATACCTAAAAATTATACATTAATTTTTTCTCCCTGATAAATTTTAACATTGACCGTGGATTGATTCACAGGCTTGCGAAAGTTTGTGATTGAACTATTTAAATTTTTTAACTTAGGTAGGATGTATACTACAGTAAATAAGCTGGTTTTTTATCACGTACAGTTTTTTTGTAAACCACTATTGTAATATTTACAAATTCTAAATTTCAAATTAAATTAAATATTTACTTCGTGCCCAAAATTTTGAGAACCACTACAATAATTCATTTTAAATCTCCAATATGTTGGGGGAATTACCGGCAGTGATGCGAATACAATCGGGGATTCCCCGTAATTGAAGTCATTATGGTAACATAATGTTGGATGCCCAAGAGGAACCGCCGTACAGCCGAATACAGAAGAAAAACAGCGAACAGGAGCTTTTCCAGCAAAAGAAGAAGGTTTTCTAAAATGATAATAATATATGTTATTTTCTATTTGTTTTAATATATTAATATGCTTTTATTGCCTTTTTAACACGCTTTTATTAGCTTCACCTGTATGTTTGCTTGTTTGTTTGTTTGTTTGCTTGTTTTTAACACGCTTTTATTAGCTTCACCTGTATGTTTGCTTGTTTGTTTGTTTGTTTGCTTGTTTGTTTGTAACCGACTCTTTGGACTCGATTTTGACCCACTTTAAACGGACAGATTTAATTGAAACTTTGTACACTTACGAAGAACCGGTAACAATACAATAATTTGATAAGTTTATATCATTATCCTGATCAGGATCGCCAATCCTTTCCTCACGTATCCCTGCGTGAAAGCAAAGGCTTAATATGTGAGTAGATTCAGTAATTGTTAATTAGCTCGGTGGTCGAGTGGGTTAAGGCAGTCGACGCGAAACGACTGACTCCTCCGGCGTGAGTTCGAACCTCACGGCTGAAATAAAAAATATTTTTTTTTTCAGAAATATCTGTTGGATCGTAATATGTTATAATATCAGCATCAATAAGCAATATAAATATAGTTTAAAACAACTAAAAAACACGCTTTCATAGCACATCAAACTAAAAAGTTAAAAATAAATATAGTTTAAAAAACTAAAAAACACGCTTTTAAAAGCACATCAAACTAAAAAAGTGAAAAATAATTATTAATATAAACTGAAAACAATAATGAACGAAAAATACTAGTATTATTGTGAAAAAAAGCGTGGGGTGCTTTGTGCAATATTTTTCGTATATCGAGCACCCCACGCTTTTTTCACAATAATACTAGTATTTTTCGTTCATTATTGTTTTCAGTTTATATTAATAATTATTTTTCACTTTTTTAGTTTGATGTGCTTTAAAAGCGTGTTTTTTAGTTTTTTAAACTATATTTATTTTACTCTCCTTTCTTATCTTAAATACACATAAATATACTTAGGTATTTTATGTATTACTTACCTATTTTGTAAAAAAACCTTACGTGAAAAAAACTAAAAGCAGAATGAAGTCAGCGCCACTGAAATACCTAAATTCAGCTATAAAACTTAATTCACATTTTACATTATAATAAAATGCAGGCCTATGATTAGAGTTCGGATCCGAATATTATATGATGTCAATATCAGAAGCAGATTCAGGATACGGGTGTAAACATATGCACAGAAATGATAAAATATTTACCAGATGAAAATAGGTGAATTTAAAGCACTGTCCAGCCGCATTCATACACGAAGCTGCATTCGTTACAAACAGCAAGACACGTCCTTTATTATTTTCATTGTTCTCACCATATAGTGTTTTAAGAATCCACACATTCACATACCGTTTCTGCATTTGACCGTTCTAACACTTTTGCTGATATTAAGCGGGCTGGCATTGCCACTGTCTCATTCATCCCCTCAACCAATATATTTACGATGAAACCGCCTACACTAACATCATCTACACTAACACATACGTGTTTGTGTTGCAACTCATAAACAATTTCTGCTTTAATTTCATTGCACACCGGTGGTATATAATTTTTTCCTTAATGTGGATTCCGTAGGCAAAGTAAGGGTATTGTACTTTCCACTAACACAATTTTGCCGAAACTGTTTAAAATGATGGTTATCTGGTTTGTTCCAAGAAATGTTACACGTCGCCATCATTTTAACTAAATCTAAATTAAATTATTTTTGTCTTTCAGTAGCACTCCTACTACCACTCAGACGTGTTTCATGATTTTCAGTTGCAACATACTGTAAAACCTGTATTTTCTCACCAATATTGCACCAAAGTTCTGTGCGATCAAACTTTAACTCCGGAAAATCCTTTATCCATAATTCTTACAGTAACTCTTCGAGGGGATTTTCAAAATGTTTCCAGACTATATTCTCCGATTTAATAAGTATACATACTACACTCCCGGCATCATTAAAACAGGTTGAATACTGGAATTAAATTAGACCTATATCGTGGACAGAGCATTAAAATAGGTAGGATGGAATAACATTCAAGGCTGCTGTTCAGTCAAAACAAAAGTATGTTCTTTAGTTTAAAATATTGTGTTATAAATGTTATAAATTTTAACGTTAGGTAGCAGCACCTAGCAAACTTCAGAGTTGCGAAAACTAACATTCATTCTGTAAGCATTCACTAGTTAGAATTCAAGGCGACAAGTCGTTGTGATTGTAGATGTGCACCTTCAAAGGTTAAAGTGTACCTGATTTAAAATTAAAATTAATACAGTCCATTGCATAAAAACTGAGTTTTAATACTTTTAATAACAATCTTAAAAATATCTAGAACCTGGGACAATTCCCAACATATGGCCTTCGCCCGGATATAAAACAGCAAGCAAAAAGTGTTTAAAAAAGTAAAATTTTCGTGAGTGCAATCTACAAAACAAAACAAACAATAATTCAAAATTAATCAAACATTCGTCAACAGACAATAACTGGTACAAGTTATAAAAATCAGTGAAAGATTTCTAGCTAGAGCGTACATATTTCAAAACAAAAAACAAAACAGTTTAAACAACAGTGGGGCCCACATTGGGAGAACAGAATCGAGCGTTTCCAACAACAGTGGAGCGATCGACGACGGCAGCTTGGTTACCAGCGAATGCAGTCATAAATTCGCGCCAAGCATCTACACAACTACACGTGAGGCGGACAGAAACGACAGCAGCAAGCAGCGTGTTCGAGACCTGGTGAACTTCTACGACGATTAAACCTATTCAGCATTGCTCAGAGGCGGCGCAACTGAATTAAAATAAAAAAAGGGTGTTGGACAACAAAGCAGAGAAATAAAGTAAGTCTGTTCCTTTTATTATCCATTATTCTCATTCATTCAGGTTTTTTATTTGTGTTAAGTATTTTTTATTTACTTTATAAAATATGGAGGAACAGGAAAATCAACTGAAAAAATTAAAACAAAAAACGCGGTTTTATCAAAAGCCAATTAACAAGATTTCAACATTTTGTCGAATCAATTTCAGATCAAAATCTAATTCAATTACCAGATCGCTTAGCCAGGTGTGAGGACTTGTGGTCTTCTTTTATTGAAGTTCAAGCAGAAATAGAAAACACAGACAATTCTGAGTCACAAATAAATGAAAGCATAACATTCGAAAACAAATATTTTGAAACTATTGCTGCAGCCAAGCAAATTCTTCATGAACAATCACAAAATTCTCATTCCAGTCCTCAACAAAATCAATCACAACAAACATTTTCAAACAACATTAGATTACCAACCATTGAGCTACCAACATTTAACGGTACCTACGAGCAGTGGTTGCAATTTTATGATACGTTTAACTCTTTAATACATACAAATCCAAATTTGGATTTAATACAAAAATTTCATTACTTAAAATCGTCACTCAAAGATGATGCCGCAGCAACAATGTGTTCTTTAGAAGTTTCTTCAGATAATTATACAATTGCATGGAATTTATTGAAGGAAAGGTTTCAAAACAAACGTCTTATTGTTCATAATCACGTTCGAGCATTATTTGAATTAGTTCCCATCGCAAAAGAATCATTTTTACATTTGCGTAAATTATTAGATGAGGTTAACAAAAACTTAAGAGCATTAAAGGCATTAGGCCAACCTACAGAATCATGGGATACCTTGCTTATCTATTTAATTTCTACCAAATTAGACTCTGTAACCAAGCGCGCGTGGGAATCTTCAAATGTAACCAATGAATTACCGACTATGGAAAGGTTTTTGAAATTTTTAACAGAAAAGGCTCAAATTTTAGAAACTTTGGATGTAAACAAACAAATTAACAAGTCTTTTACAAATGACAATTATTCAAAATCACGTTTTAACCAATCAAACATAAAAAACTCAAAATCGTTTGTAACATCAAATCAAACAAATCAGACTTTATCATGTTTATTTTGCAAAGAATCGCATTTACTATACTATTGCGAAAAATTTCTTAATTTGCCAATAAAAACAAGAATAGCAGAAGTCAAAAAACTGAATTTATGTCTAAACTGTCTAAAAAACAATCATACAGTAGAAAATTGCAGATCAAACGGTTGTCGAAAATGCAGCCGAAAACATAACACTTTATTACATATTGAACAAATAAACACACATCAATCAAATAAACAAACATCTAACAAAGAAAATTCAGACAAGTCTCAACTTTCATCTAACATACAA
The DNA here is from genome assembly GCA_029963845.1 of Rhamnusium bicolor. Lineage (NCBI taxonomy): Eukaryota > Metazoa > Arthropoda > Insecta > Coleoptera > Cerambycidae > Rhamnusium > Rhamnusium bicolor. The sequence continues at coordinate 21,470 of JANEYF010001032.1, forward strand.
AATGATAATATTTCATATCCATCGACTAGTTCAAATACAGAAAATGAATCAGAAACACAAGCAATCTCTCATTCATTACCAGCAACAGTCGTAATACACTGCGCAAACATACAGCATGAGGTATTACTATCAACAGCACTAATTCTTGTCACTGATCAATTTGGCAATACACATGAAGCAAGGGCGTTATTAGATTCAGCATCACAATCTAATTTTATGACCAAAGACTTGTGTAACAAATTGCAATTATCAAAACAATCAATTAATCTGCCTATAACGGGAATTAATCAAGCTACTTCATACATCAATAATTCGACAAACACAACAATACATTCGAAATTTAATTCATTCAAATTTGATGCTTCATTCTTACTCCTAGACAAAATCACAGAAAGGCTACCAATCACAAAATTTAACACCAGTGACATTCGGATACCATCCAACATAGTTCTTGCAGATCCTAGGTACAACATTCCAAGTCAAATTGACATTCTATTAGGTGCCTCCATATTTTGGGAGCTTCTTTGCATAGGACAAATCAAGCTTAACAAAGGTCAACCCATCATTCAGAAAACAAAACTCGGTTGGATTCTTTCTGGACAAGTAACTTTCAAAAATTCAAGTCAAGTATATACATCAGTATGTAACTTTTCTTCAAACAACGAAATACAACAGCAACTACAAAAATTCTGGGAAATGGAAGAATGCAACATTCAACACAAATATTCAAAGGAAGAAGAAAAATGTGAAGAGAATTTCAAAACAACACATACAAGAGATCAAGATGGAAAATTCATTGTTCATCTACCATTACGAAATGAAACTTCACAATTAGGCAATTCAAAAAACACAGCATTGAAACGCCTATATGCAATTGAAAGGAAATTAGCAAAGGATCCAGAATTGAAGCAGCAATATACAAGTTTTATGAAGGAGTATGAAGACTTGGAACACATGTCACTAGTCAATGAAGACAATGGACATAGCAACATTTCTAACTACTTACCCCATCATGCAGTAATCAGAGAGTCAAGCACAACCACCAAGATTAGAGTAGTCTTCGATGGATCAGCAAAAACAGAATCTGGACTATCATTGAATGATATTCTAATGACAGGACCTACCATACAAGATAACTTGTTTTCTATCATTTTACGATTCAGAAAATACAGTTATGTTTTTACAGCAGACATTCAAAAGATGTACCGTCAAGTGCATATTCATCCGGCATATCGTGATCTTCAAAGAATTTTTTGGAGAAGCGATCCTAGTCAACCAGTACAATCATACAGGCTAAATACTGTCACGTATGGTACATCCTCAGCTCCATTTTTAGCAATACGCAGTTTGTATCAACTAGCAATCGAACATCAGGAAGACTATCCAATCGCAAGTCAGATTATCATGAAAGATTTTTATGTCGATGATGTATTAACAGGATCAAACACCATCGAGGGTATTAATACATTGAAAAAAGAATTGGATCATCTTTTGAAAACAGGAGGATTTCATTTAAGAAAATGGCGATCAAATGAAGAATCAATCTTAGAAAAAATGTGACTTCGATCACCCAAAACAAAAATTACCCATAAATGACAAAGAAAAAATTGAAGACTCTAGGGCTAATTTGGGATTCATCACAAGACACATTTCAATTTTACATCACACCACAAGAAAATCACAATCGAATTACTAAAAGAACAATTCTATCAACGATATCAAGAATATTTGATCCTTTAGGATTAATTGGACCTATCACAATTAAGGTTAAATTAATATTACAAAAATTATGGCAGTGCCAACTTGGTTGGGACGAGTCAATTCCTCAAGATTTGCACACAAATTGGAAACAGTATCAAGAACAATTACAAAAGATAAATAACATCATCATACCAAGACATGTAGTTTGTGATCAACCAGTCAGAGCAGAATTACATGGATTCTGTGACGCTTCAATATCAGCTTTCGGATGTTGTATATATTTACGAACAGAAAATCAAAATGGTAACATTTTCGTCCAACTCCCTTTGTGCCAAATCAAAGGTGGCACCCATCAAGCAAACCACTTTACCTCGTTTAGAGCTATGTGGTGCGCTTCTGTTAGCAAGATTGACAAGAATTGTTATACAAGCATTAAACATGAAAATTGACAAAATATAGCAGTGGTGTGACTCAACAATTGTACTTGCCTGGATTTCAGCACAACCCTGTAATTGGAAAACGTTCGTAGGAAACAGAGTAAGTGAAATACAAGAATTATCAGAATACAACGAATGGAGACATGTACGGACCGAACATAATCCAGCAGATGTCATCTCACGTGGAACAAACGCAGAACAATTACTCAAGTCCGACATGTGGTGGCACGGACCAAAATGGCTAAGTCAGTCATGTGAGCAATGGCCGATCAGCGATTACAGAGAAGCATCAGATTTACCGGAAAAGGGAAAGAAAGCAATATCATTGGTTAATGCAAATCAAGATTTTACCTTATTCGAAAGGTATTCATCATTATTAAAATTGCAACGTGTTATATCATACGTATTACGTTTTACAAACAACACATTAAATAAACAAAATCGAAATTATGGCCCTCTTACTGTAATGGAACTCAATGATTCATTGAATTGTTTAATTAAACTTGCACAACAGCAATCATTTCCAGCAGAACTTTTAGCGCTCTCAAATAATAAACCAATTAAATCAAATAGCAAATTATTGTGTTTAAATCCATTTATTGATGAGCATAAAATTCTTAGAGTTGGCGGTAGAATTAGACATTCACTATACGAATTCAGTCAGAAACATCCAATTATTCTTCCAAATAAGCATCCCTTGACACATTTAATCATACGACAAGAGCATTACAAACTTTTGCATGCCGGTTGTCAAGCTTTGTTATCTTCAATTCGAACACGATATTGGCCTATTTCAGGAAAAACCACAGTCAAAGGAATACTGCGCAAGTGTATAGTTTGTTTTCGAGTAAAACCTTCCAGTCATAAATATTTAATGGGTGATTTACCAAAAGAGCGTATTGTTCCTGCGAGACCATTTTTGAATTCAGGCGTAGATTATGCAGGACCATTTAATATAAAAAACTAGCAAATTACGTAATAGCAAAATTATAAAGGCATATTTATGTGTTTTTGTATGTTTTTGTTCAAAAGCTGTACATTTAGAAATTGTCAGCGATCTTAGTACAGAGTCATTTCTCAATTGTCTTAAACGTTTCATAGCACGTAGGGGCAAACCAAAAAATATTTATTCTGACAATGCGACAAATTTTGTGGGGGCTGATAATGATATGCAGGAATATTATAAATTTTTATCTCAACAAAATGTGCAATCACAAGTTACCAACTATTTATCATCAGAATTCATATCTTGGCATTTTATACCACCCAGGTCTCCACACTTCGGCGGAATTTGGGAAGCCTCAGTAAAATCAGTAAAGTACCATCTTAAACGTGTAGTGGGTAATTTAACATTAACATTCGAAAATTTTAATACAGTCATAACACAGGTAGAGGCCTGCTTGAATTCCAGACCTTTATTTTCACTCTCATCCGATCCATCAGATTTACAAGCATTAACTCCCGGTCACTTTCTCATCGGCACGTCCTTAACCTCTATTCCCGAACCAGACTTACAAGGTGAAACCACCAATCGACTAAATCAGTATCAGCAGTTAAACCAAATCATTCAACATTTTTGGACCAGATGGTCGAAGGAATATATAGCACAACTACAGGCACGTACAAAGTGGAAAACCAATTTCGATCAACATTTGAAAATTGGAGTGTTGGTAGTGATCAAAGATGATAATCTTCCTCCCTTCAAGTGGAAATTAGGACGAATCGAGAAATTAATTCCTGGACCTGACAATATAGTGCGTGTGGTGAGCATAAAAACAAATAGTGGGATTGTGTCGCGAGCAGTTTCAAAAATATGTATTTTACCCATGGACACATGAAGTTATTTTATTTACATTGTCTTTTAATACTGTTTGTTCACTCATGTATTTCTTTTATTTTACATTCAAAGGTTGAAAGCCACGTCTTTCAAGGCGGGCGGCATTATGTTCAGTCAAAACAAAAGTATGTTCTTTAGTTTAAAATATTGTGTTATAAATGTTATAAATTTTAACGTTAGGTAGCAGCACCTAGCAAACTTCAGAGTTGCGAAAACTAACATTCATTCTGTAAGCATTCACTAGTTAGAATTCAAGGCGACAAGTCGTTGTGATTGTAGATGTGCACCTTCAAAGGTTAAAGTGTACCTGATTTAAAATTAAAATTAATACAGTCCATTGCATAAAAACTGAGTTTTAATACTTTTAATAACAATCTTAAAAATATCTAGAACCTGGGACAATTCCCAACAGCTGCAATAGACGCTCTCGTCGTCAGGATTACCAGCAAAAAATTCTTTAAATATTTTTAAACGGTGGTAAACTTTTTCTCTTAAAAAAAAAAAAAAAAAAAAGCAAACAATTCCACCCCAAATAAGTACCAAAATTAATTTTAAAAATAAAATTAAAAAAAATAAAAAAGTTTTTTTTTTTTTTTATAAAAAAAAAATTTTTTTTTTTTTTTTTTTTTTTTTTTAAAAAAAAATAAAAATTTCTTTTTAAAAAAAAAAAAAAAAAAAAAATTTTTATTTTTTATATTTTTTTATATAATATAAAAAAAAAAAAAACAAAAAACAAAATAAAAAAAAAAAAAAAAAAAAAAAAAAAAAAAAAACAAAACCATATCCACCCCACTATTTTATAAAAAAAACAAAAAAAAAAAAAAAAAAAAAAATAAAAATAAACCCCCTTTGTTATATTTTCAGGGCCCGCTTTTCTCAAAGCCACGAGTTAACCTATAAATTGATGTAAACACTTACCGATGAAAAGATAAATTTAGATCTCAATAACTGGATTTCTTGCACAATTGGCACTGTCTCACTATTGTTCAATTAACTATCAAAGCTTTTGGGTACAATTTTCAATACCATAATCACGAAAAGCACAATAATGACCCAAAACAACACAAGCATGTACTATACGTCTCTGCTCTGGACTGAGTTAACTCATTCAAAAGGAGCGATTTCCCCATCTTCAGCTCATGTTCAGAACGTTCTGGACTAGGCTACCAAATACACCTAATGTGTCCTGATGTCTCCAAGGCGCTGCATTATGAGAGGTGTGATAATATGAGTTGATGTAGTTTAATACCCATTTTCTAACTGAATTTTTCTTAGACTATCAATGATAATCTAAGTAATTTTCAACTATGCCTTGGAAATGTATCCAGTATAACGAATCTTTTTTCTTTCTTCGCTATTTTAACTAACTTTAATGATTCAAATGAAACAACATAAAAGATACATACATATATTCAGAATATAATATATAATAGAGTCAGGGCGTGGTTAGCAAATAATAAACTAGGTACAAATACATAAAATCAAACTTCAGAAAATCTTGAAATCATATCACTTAACCAGTTTGTTTTAGGGCGCCACCGCTTTTCTTTTTCGTTTATCTAAAAGTCTACAAAAGTTACACACACTAGTGCCGTTGAAAAGGGGAAAGAACGGTTGTTTTTCTTTTACTTAAGTGTCTCGCACAGATCAATAGCAAATAAAAAAAAGTCTAGGGGGCTTTCTCCCACCTCTAGTTCATTGGACAGGCAAATCAGCCCGTTCATGCAAATTTACGAATAGGTACCTATTTTAATAATAATAATACGAAGGGATCCTACCTTCTTACACAGCTTTCTACGTAGTAACTACTTTACCATAATACATAGCTTCATCAGAACAAATCGTGAAACCAGCTCAGCAACGTACACTCACTTGCTCAAAGTCTAAGTCCAGACTCTCCATAAAACATAAGATAACGTAGTACAACGTAAGAGACCATAAACACACATCTGCTCGGGACCGTGGCCTCGCAGCGTCTGCCTCCGAAACCTCACTGTTCTCTTACTATCGTTCCCCCTTGTCCCTCACACAGCGGAGTTCGCGCGGGTGCACTAGAGGTCCAGTGTCGCACACATTGTCAAAGATTTACAAATTTACAAATTAATAGTCGGTTCTAGGAATTTATCAGGTTGACCTCCAACCAAATTATGTAATTAGCATTAAATAAAACGAAAGTTAATTAAATCTAGAAATGGACCGTTACACCAGCAGACACAACAGATTTATTTAACTAACCAATATAATTTTATAATCCACACAGATCTCTGTTTTTATCAGATGCGTTCACCTCTCATTCTTTTGCTTTGTTCATTATTTTCCTCATGTCACTTAGAATGTGAAGTTCTCTCTGATACGGTTTAATATAAATAGATAGGGCCTATTTTTTATTGATAGTCTAAAATAAAAGCACATATTTTGCAAAAAAAATGCAATTGTTTGTCTGTTTATTTTTTATGATTTTGAAAAAATATCATAAAAATCTTAATTTAAAATTTAACCTTGGTATTATTCCTGCCACAAAAGGAAGTGCAAGTTTACGCTCTAAACCTGTTTATCAAGTTCAAAGCTAGCATAACAGAACTTTGCGACTTGCAGAATGGGAGTGGGATAGGACAAATAATGGTTTAATCTCTACACTTTTTGGAAAGTAATCCAGTACCATACAATGTTCTAAAAAGCATTGCTTGTAAATACTCAAAAGGTTATGGACCAACGTGTGGTTGGAGAAAGGCTGGACTGCAGTGAATGCTCTGTAATATGCAGAACATGTACTAGCAAATATTATGAAAATAGCCTGATTCACAGGACTTAGATGATAATGTTGTTGAAGTTGAACCGCAAGTTCCAAAGATGATAATGATAATAATGGAAATTGTGAAGATGACTATGAAATTTCTGATAAAAATTATAACGAAAGTGCATACGAATAAAAATGTATAATAAAAATTATGTGTTTGCAATGTAGTTTAGTATTTAATAAACAGTTGTTTCATACATTGTCTTTTTTATTTTTATTACATAATTAATTAAAAATCCCTCCTTTATGTTATACTATTTGAATTTATTGGATAAATGACGATATTCATACATTTTTAATTATTCAATAAATGAAAATATAAATATTTATTACAAAACATAGTGTTACGCCACTGGACTCTGTAGACTAGTTAGATGAGACTGGAATTGTACGAGAATGGCCGAGAATATTCTGGAATGTTTTAGACCGTCTGAATGGATGTATGAAAAAGACGCACGGTGGGCCGAGACTCAGTCTTAAGTTGAACGTGAACGAGTAAAGAAGAAATAAGAAAAGACTTATAAGTGTTCAAGGGTGATTATAGTTAAGACAGTAATTAATCTATTGTTGTTAATTAGTAAATAAAATAGTGAGTAAGTGTTAGCTGGACTTTCAATCAACGAATATACGAGTAGTGTTTGTGTAGATAGCAAACACGTAACAATATTCTATAGAGAAAAAAGAGGGATTTACTTGACTTTCGTCCATACCTTAACTTTCAGAAAACTAAAAAAAAGTATATTAATAAAAATTGCATTTTTTTGAAAAATCCGGATTTTAATTTGTTAAATTTGCAAATTAACTAAAAACATTTTTTTCTAATTTTGACATGTAAAGTGTCACTTTTCAAAATTGACTGAAATTTTGAAACGTCACACTTTTCGCAACTGATTAGGAAATGAAACATTTTTCACAACTGCTGATGAAAAATCCATTCATTCATTTCAACACTAGCTACGAAAAGCAAAACACAAAAATAAGAAAAATCTAATATTTACGTTTTGCACTTTTATGTCGACTTCTACTAAAGTTGACAGATAAATATAAACCTAATATATTTATCTGTACACTTTAGTAGGAATGAAGACAGAAATGTTGATAATTACTTAAAGTTTAAAGAACCAGTTTTTATCAAAATTAAAAAAAAGCTTATATATAATACGATAAGAAATGCGATTTTGTGTAACGTGTGATTTTGTGGGAACTCACTTTGCTCATCCCGCAAACATCCCACTCGTTACACAAAATGAGACATTTCCTAACGTCACATAAATAGCTATTAAAACAAACCTATTTCGATAGAAATTCAGTTTAGAAAAACTTTTGACCATTGTTATTGTTTTTCTCATAAAATTGAATGACAACGAGTTATTATTTTTTCTTGAAATTTCACTTTTTACCCTTGATAAAGGGGGGTGAGGGAAGTACAGGACTTTTCGTTCGGAATGTTTTTGAAAACTTAATTTGACATAAAATAATACCTCCCTACGTAGAGAAAAACTATTTGAGGTAAACCTTCTTTGTTTCTTTTTCTATTTCTACTTGTCTATGAGGTCTGTGACAGAAACAGTACCTATCTATTAAAAAATCAGTGTATAAAAAATATAACATTTTATTAAGACAAAAAATAAAAAATTTCTAATGGAAACAATAAATAAAGTATTCTATTCTTAAACTTAAAAAAATTAAACTATTAGACACGATAAGAGCATTATTGTCAAAGACATTATTGAAACTGTATGCACATAACTACCTAGTGTTGTTGTTTCAATATCATCTTCTGTAATCTGTTCATTTGTGGCAGTTGGAGTCGTTGAGCTAGTCGATTTCGTGGCTGGAGTGGTAGGGCTAGTTGGTTTCGTTGCTGGTGTGGTTGGGCCGGTTTGATTCGTGGTTGGAGTAGTTGGCTTTGTAATTGGAGTGGTTGGACCAGTTGGGGTAGTTGGACCAGTTGGGGTAGTTGGACCAGTTGGGGTAGTTGGACCAGTTTGGATGGTTAGTATGGTTGGAGTGGTTGGGGTCGTTGTAGTGGTTGGGGTAGTTGGTGTGGTTGGAGTGGTTGGAGTCAGTGATGTGGATGTAGTAGTTTGCGTGGTTGTGATTGTTGTAGTGGTCGGGGTGGTTGGAGTGGTTGGAGTGGTTGGGGTAGTTAGTGTGGTTGACGTGATTAGGGTCGGTGATGTGGTTGGAGTGGTTGGCGTAGTTGGAGTTGTTGAGGTAGTTGGAGTGGTTGGGGTCGTTGGAGTAGTTGGGGTGGTTAGAGTGGTTGGGGTCGTTGAAGTAGTTGGGATAATTGTGGTCGTTGAGGTGGTTGGGGTATTTGGGATTGTTGGAGTGGTCGGGGTAGTTGAAGTGGTTGGAGTAGTTGGTGTGGTTAAAGTGGTTGGGGCCGTTTGAGTGGTCAGAGTAGTTGGAGTGGTTGGTGTGGTTAAAGTGGTTAGGGTCGTTGAATTGGTTGGGGTGTTTGAGGTCGTTGGAGTGGTAGGGGTGGTTGGTGTGGTTGGGGTAGTTGGTGTGGTTGACTTAGGTTGGGTATTAAGGGACGTTGGAGTGGTTGGGGTGTTTGGGATTGTTGGAGAGGTCGGTGTGGTTGGAGTGGTTGGGGTAGTTGGAATGGTTGAAGTGGTTGGGGTCATTTGAGTGGTTGGGGTCGTTGCAGTGGTTGGGATAGTTGGAGTGGTTGGCGTGGTTGGTGTCGTTGGAGTGGTTGGGGTAGTTGAGGTCGTTGGAGTGGTAGGGGTGGTTGGGATTGTTAGAGTGGTTGGTGTGGTTGGAGTAGTTGGTTTGGTTGGCGTGGTTGGGGTCGGTGATGTGGTTGGAGTAGTTAGAGTGGTTGGGGTCGTTGGAGTGGTTGGGGTAGTTGGTGTAGTTGGAGTGGTTGGGGTAGTTGGTGTAGTTGGAATGGTTGGTGTGATTGGCGTGGTTGGGGTCGTTGAAGTTGTTGGGGTGATTGTAGTAGCATCTTCAGTTTGACATGTTGCACCTGGATACTTCGTTTCCAAACGTGTACATATATCCTCATCACCAGGAAGAGATATACATTGTTTTAGTTTCTTTGATGCTGAAATAAGATAATTACTATATTATTTAAGTCGAAATTTATTTTGCGCAAAAAGAAGCGATCGTATCTCATAAAATGTACGTCAGTCTTTATCTGGGGTTCGACTTTTACAGCAGGAAATAGTGTAAATGCAATGCAACAAACTTACGTGTTAGCCAAATGGGCAAGATCGGTTATTCTTACCTGGTACCGAGTATCGGTGGTTCGATCCCACTGCGGAGCAAATTAAAAATTTATTTGAAATTTATTTACTACGCTCAGATAAACAACTATCAATGCCCTAGATGTGGTTCGTACTTCACAATAAACTGTATGGATTTTTCTCCCTTACCTAACAGAAAATCCTAAATCAAGGGGTTACTTCGGTGACTTTGGAATTGATTAAGAAAACATTTTAAGAAAACATGTATGTTTTGAGGATTGATTCTAAAGAATTTGTGTTTCATCTGTAGCGCTATAAGGTTCTATCTTTGAGCCAGTACTTATTACTTTATAGTGTTATAGGTGTAATATACTATATACTACATATTTTTATTTATCTTATACACTGTAATTAATTATACAGGGTTCACATGTTCGATCTCCGGTACGAGCTTCAAGTGCTGTACCGAGGCTACTCGGTCAAGATGGTCGTCCTAATAATCGAAGTACTCGAAACTGAAGACAATACCCGCCTGTAAAAATCAGCCGAGTGGCTGGCAGGCCAAATGCAAAAGACGGTCATTCTAGTCCGTCTGCTTAAAGCACATGATTCTAGAATCTACAGCCACTGCAGAATATGGGGTGCATATAGGTAATATGCTGGCGCTTCTCCCGTGAGGTTCTGAGGCCACGGGAGGACTATTCAGCGTTAGATAAAATTAAAAAAAATATACACACCACGGAACAACTCCCGAAAGCAAAGCCGAAGTTGTCTAGAAGGGCTCAATACTTAGAAAAATTTTAATATATAACCATTTCCATCGACATTGCCAGTACCAAATAAAAAAATTTACTACCAACAATTTGTTGCTATCGAGGTGTCAATACCTCGATAACGATAAATGGAATCGATACCGTTACTTGATATCAGTACCTCAATAATGATATCTGGTATAAACACTTCGTTACCGATACTTGTTGTAGACCATACTTTTTGCTAATTCTGATATTAGTAACTAGCTAATTAATGTTTTTGGGAATCGCTTTTACTGATCTGATCTTGAAATGACACTGATATAAAAATGTCACCTCGTATATTAATCCACTTTGAATGACACCTTCAAATTTTTAAATTAGAAAGGGGTCTTCAGATACCTCATTTGAAAAATATTTTGATTCTCTAATCAGCAATGTAAAGTTTTTTAAATTTGGTCAATTAGTTACGGAGAAAATTAATTATTATAAATATTTAAACATGTTAATATGCCTTACTAATAAAGTGTGCTGTAAAAACAATGTTATCTCACTCACTATAAAAAATACAATTAAAGGCACCGTACTCACAATTTTAACAAATAATTGGTATAATCCATTATCATTTAAAGGTGATATTGTTTTCATAGCACACTTTATTAGTAAGACATATTAACGTTTTTAAATTTTCATAATAATTAATTTTCTCGGTAACTAATTGACCAAATTTAAAAATTTTACATTGCTGAACAGAAAATCAAAATCTCTGTCAAATGATGTACGTATCATAAGAGCCCCTTTCTAATTAAAAAATTTTGCAGAGGTAATTTTAATGAAAGCGGAATAGAGTGCGGGGTGATATTTTTGTACCAGGTAGTGTCCAAAATCGTGTCATAATTTTTTTTAAAAATTGTTAATAACGCAAAAAAACAAATTTATCTATTACATATGAACCACACTATTGTATATAGTGTGTCTCACGGGAATTAGGATTACATAGGTATACTGGTTATTAATGAAGATAAAACATCGCATAAATAAGCAAAGTAGGGAAGAATTGTATGACAGATAGTTGAGAGTCAAGGGCAATTGGCTCTCATCAAAATGTTCTGAGTTCGACCCCCCGTCATGGTAGTGGAATTAACTGTGAGGGAGATTACTTCTCCTATACATGAATATTGGGAATATGTCCGTTGATTCTAAATGTGTATCCTCGCGCACATCTAGTGTTAATGTTTATATTTATGTTTACGTTACGTTTATGTTTATGTTTATGTTTATGTTTATGTTTATGTTTATGTTTATGTTTATGTTTATGTTTATGTTTATGTTTATGTTTATGTTTATATTTATGTTTATGTTTATGTTTAAGTTTACGTTTACGTTCACATTTACGTTTACGTTTACGTTTATGTTTATGTTCATGTTCATGTTCATGTTCATGTTCATGTTCATGTGTATGTTCATGTGTATGTTTATGTGTATGTTTAGGTTTATGTTTATGTTTATGTTTATGTTTATGTTTATGTTTATGTTTATGTTTATGTTTATGTTTATGTTTATGTTTATGTTTATGTTTATGTTTATGTTTATGTTTATGTTTATGTTTATGTTTATGTTTATGTTTATGTTTATGTTTATGTTTATGTTTATGTTTATGTTTATTTTTATGCTTACGTTTACGTTTACGTTTACATTCACGTTCACGTTTACGTTTACGTTTGTGTTTATGTTTATGTTTACTGCACTCGGTAGCGCTGTGGTTCAGTGCTATAAGTGTTAAACGTAGCTGGTTGACGGCCCATAGACTCCCCGGTTCAAATCCCAGTTTCGATTCTGACAAAGTTGAGGGTTTGGTTGTGCGTGTCCGTAGTTTTTTTCAACTGTGTAACCCCTCTCCGGGTAGCTTCGGCTTTAGTTTGGGAGTTGTCTAATTTGTATGCTGTGTTTTGTTATGTTTATTTTATGCCCATTAATATTGCGTCCAGCAAACAATTGAATTCCGATTGGTTTAGAGTCTGTTTAGGAAAAGCTAAAATCGCTATTTTTTAAAAATGCCTTGGAATTTTTTTATTTGTTTAAATTAAAAAAATATTTAAGATCAGTTTGCAATATACTTTTAAGAACTTTGCAGTGGTATTTTTAATTTATTTTTTCAAAAGCAGTATTTAAAAAAAATACATCGACTTTATTTTTTGTTATGGATGACATATTATTGAATTTTTAAAAATCAGAAAAAAATTCTGACTAATTTGTTAACACATGTCACATTTGTAAAACGTAAATTAGGCTCAGAAACACAAAAACAATATTTTACGTAGCGATCCATGGAAATTTGGTCGTGGTGCTAAAAATGTGTCAAATACTAGTCAACTTTGGACGCCATGTTAATGGGCATAAAATTCTGCACCACTTTGCTCATTTAAGCGTTTCTCTATCTCCATTAATAAACAGGACACCCGTGTAATTCCACATCTCGTGGGACACACTGTATATAAATTTTGAGAATTGCAGTAATTAACGTAATTAACAAATTTTTCTGTCAATATCAGCAAAAATAAAAGAAATAGGGGCTTAAACATACAAAAATGTTTGTATTTTAGTACAATTGAAACATTGACATACCAAAGGTTTTAAATGCCAAATTTTAACACTGAGATTCTTCGCTAAAAAAGGTTGCATATAACAGAGACTTTTTGCCCTGATTGTAAAGAACATTTTTTAAAAGCATTGGTGCCAATAGATTTATATGAAATTGTGCAAATCTGCACGATATAATCGTCTCTTCCAGGTGATTAATATTATATGTAACGGATTCTGGAATACAAAAAAACTGCTGATTCTTTTCAAATACAGAACATCTGAACATAAAAAAGCTGTATAAATTAACATCGACAATTTTAGAATTACTACTTCAAAAAAGTAAGTGTCTGAAAACAAAAAAAGTCATTGTCATCTATGGATACATAGTTGGAAAATGATGATCACAATTTTTCATTAAAATTTTCAAATCTTAACCCCACTACCGCCTCAGCAAGACCAAATAGTACACTATGAATATGGTAGTTAGTACCTCACTACATGTAAATATGTATGGTACTTACGCATCTTTTATTTTGCATTTTTGTAAAATATTTTCTCGTCCATTATGTATCTTGGCCTTATGCCACGGAAAATGTTTTAAAGTTATAAAAAGAAGTTAACCTCGTAAAAAAATATATTTCTTTTCTGTAGAATTCATGAGATCTTTCTTTAATACTGCAAAATAATTAATTTATTATTTAGAACTTTTGGTATGTCAACTTTTCAATTATTTATTTGTTTGTTTATTATTTTTTCACTCTGCAATTGTTTGGAAAGGACGGTATCAACAAGTAAAATCATATTATATATATTTCCAAAGATAACTAGTGGTGTCGCTATATTTTTTTTCAAAAATTTCAAGAATGCTCGTAAATTAAATAAATTTTTCTTGAAATTATGGACAAAATATACAAAAAATATTACTTCCATCATCCTCACATTCAAGTTCCAAGCAACCATAAGGACTATCTGAGAAGTATACTTCTGGAGGGCCCAGCAATTCAGATGGTAATATGGAATTTTCCAGGGTACATTCCTCATCTAGTTCTATGCCATCACATTCTGCGTCTACACATTTTGGACACATATGCAAAACCTAAAATAAGAAGCGTGAAATTTAAATGTGTATTGACGTAAATAGTGTGCATAATTAAATAATTAAATATTGGCATTGGAGACTTAATACTTACAGTTCTACAAATCAAACTGGGTTTTGAGATTTGCAAATGGGACAAAATTGTAGATTGGGAGAAACAAAATTTTGTTTGAAGTGTAGGGTAAGCAAAAATTCTCAAGAATAGTTAGTTGCTGTTTGCTGGTAAAATCTTCTTTCTCTCACAATTTGTCCCTAGTTCTGCATCTCGTCGGCAAAGCTAGAATTGCAGACCTGTAAATATTTGATGATGTGTATGTGTGTGATACGATTAAGTACGTGCCAAAGAAAAAAAAAAGATTCTAAATAAGAGAAAAATCAATTTGTTTAAATTTGTTTTGTAATGTTACAGTTAAAATTCACTGTAGATAAGGTAGGTTATATATAATATTAACTCGCTAGAAGAAAAAAGTAGAATTCTTTAACGAAAATCTTTTATATCTTTTTATTTAGTATGCTCCTTTAAAAACAGCTACTTTTAAATCTAACGAGGGCTAAAAACCATGGTTTACAGAGACTCTATATGAGATAAAAAAAAGGCTTTTCATATCAGCAATACAAAGAATAATCCAATACAAATGTGGGCTAATTTAAAGGCATGAGGAACAGTAAAGGATAATATTACACAAAATCTTCCTGAAGATCTGTGTAATGCTGATAATATCAACAATTATTTTATGGATTCCATACCAAATTTAAAATCGAACGATCAACAACAACAACTATTTTATGGATTCCATACCAAATTTAAAATCGAGCGATCAACATAATGATCAATTTTTAGAAACACTATATAATATTATATTCACTTTAAAATCTGTTGGTGTTAAAAAATTGAAAGTATCATAAATAAACAGAAAGGTCACACCTTAGGCCCTCATGGAATATCAGCTAAAATGTTACAGCTTGCTTTACAGTGGATATCGGTCCCACTGACACATATTATTAATATGTAATTAGAACTAGGTGATATACCTCCACAGTGGAAAATATCTTGTATTAAGCCAATACCCAAGAAAAAAAGATCCTAAACAACTTAAAGATTTGCGCTCTATTAGCTTACGTTCGATACCTGTTAAAATCACAGAATCAGCTATATACGAACAATTTTCTGAATATGTTATTCTAAACTCAATAATTCCTACTTATCAGTATGGATTCCGATCACAGTACCTCTTCACTATTAAATATAAATGATGAAATTTTGCGAGCCATTGACAACACTCAACTCACCTCTTTGACACTGCTTGATATGACCAAAGTCTTTGATTCTTTAGATATTAATTATTTAATTGCAAAATTAAGTTATTATGGCATATCTGGAAGTACTTTTTCTTGGTTTTCAAAACCATCTCCATGGCAATACAGTTTACTAGTGTGAATACAGGAAACTCGATACAAACATCACAATATGGATCAGTTGAATCCAGTGTTCCACAAGGATCTAGTTTGGGACCACTTCTCTTTAATATATTTACTGTAGATATTTCAAGACTTCAGCCATATTCAAAACTATACATTGATGCTGATAATATTCAGCTGGTATGTAGTTTTTCTTCTGGGGAATTTTAAAATGCTGAACTTCACATAAATAATGATTTAAGTCGTAAATGAAATGCTAACAAAAGTCAAAATATTGTTTGTGGAACTCATTGCATTAACCAATATCGTTAAAAATCTTGCCGTCCATTTTGATTCTTTAGTAAGCTTGTGTTCTTATTTGTCAACTATGTGTAGTGGTCAGAACAAAATTGTAAGACTAATTTTTAATTAATTTCATGCAAGTTGTTCGTCATGACTGTAAATGGTCGATTCTACAGCTACTGCCATATTTGAATAAATTTCAATTACACCGTTAACACTACTTGTCGGATTCTGATGTTTAAAAGCGTTGTATTTCAACAATTTTTTATAATTTATGCGTTAAGCAAAACAAAAAATTCGTTTTTTTTTGTAAGAAACATCGTTTCCTCAAAAACTTAACTTGTTCTAGGTAGAGCTGATCGCAGTCGCAAACAACATTATGCACACTATGCGATCGTGTCTCGTGATAGTCGCGTTCTACGTAAATTCGAATTCCTGTATTAAACATAAATATAAAAATATTTTCTGAACATTATTTGTGACATTCTCTAATTTTTTTCTTTTTCTTTCTTGGGGCTTACTACCACGTGAATAATAATTCATGCTTGTTTAAAAAATACAGTATGATACTGGAAAAAGAAGCCTCATTTATCACACCCGGATGTACCGGAAGTTGGCATCAACTTTGCTATTTTAAATAGAACCCCTACATTTTTCTTACATTTTTGGATTATTCATCAAAATTAAGAGTAAGTCTGATATACAACATTACCTTGATTCTTAACTGTTTTTGAGTTACTAAAATTTTTTGCGATTGTCCTCAAAACTAATTGATAGTAATTAATAATTTTTTGATATCTTCAGTAAACAGTACTTATTTCGTGCCTTTAGTGTTACTATGTGTAGTACGTGGATTTGAGAAACACAATATTAATACCATACTAAACGATTGACACATCACAGTTTACTTAAGACATAAACGTGCGTCTTTGTGCTTAAAGAACTTCAGAAATGTTTCGTGTTTATCAAATATACCAGTCAAATTAAGTTTATTTCTATAAATGTCTTGTTATTTCAGTATTAAACCAAAAAAATAACAAACTCTTGTCTATAATTAGTAAAACCAAAATAAACCCACCTTATCAGGTACTTTTATTATATCTCAGTACTTAGGATTACATGGTATTAAAAATAAGATACAGATTAATAAAAATAGAAAAGCAAAGATCACACGGGTAAAAAAGATATGTGTGTAAATTGCTTAAACACAGTAGAAAAACTCAAAATTAAACTGAAAAGCAGATGATAAAACTTGTCCATGCTTTATAAGAATGATAGAAAAATACTGTAACAAAACAAATTACAACGAATGGCAAATAAACAACAATAACGTAGCTATACCTGTCGTTAACAGTATGGTTTATTTTAATTGTCGGGGCTTTATTAACAACAAGAATAATATATATATACATTAGTAGTAAATTAGAAACCAATATTTTTGTTTTCAACAGAAACTCATGTGGACCAAAATGTTAGTATTATGGAATTTAAAATTAATGGGTACAAAATGGAAAATTGCCTAACAACAAACAAAAAAACTAGAGTTGTGCTAGTTTTTGTATAAAAAAGGATATCGCTACGAAATGAGGATAATTGAATGCCTGGAGCCCTATTTGTGGCTTTTATCTATTGAAGTTGATATATCAAATGAAAACTATCTCATGAGTGTGATTTATCATCCACTCTAGGTGAAAGATGCATTGTTTATAGAATACTTTCAAAATTATGTTGAGAATATAATTGATTAATAATAGTTGGGGATTTCAATTTTGATTTTACAAGACCAGGTGACTTTTATACAAAAGATGTAGTATATCACTACATTTTTATATTACATATCTATCAAAACGGTCTCCAACAAATTGTACAAAATCCTACTAGAATAACAGACCATAGTTTAACCATACCAGATTACGTCATTACAAACAACAAAAATATTACTTGCAAAGTTAACGTAACACCGAAAATCACTGTCCATTAACATACCAAATTTGAGGTGAAAAAGTAAACAAGTTAGAATCATAAAACGTTTTATTTAAAAATTATAATGCACCCAACTTTCAGACTATATTAATACGTACAGATTGTAATTACAATACCACTGATGTCAATAGATTGTCAAATCTATATAAATAAAAATTAATTGCCACATGTATGACGGAGCATCACTTGAGAACGGTTCGATCGATTTGGCTGATTTCTTTTTCGTTGTGTTCGTAATTATTAGGACAAGGTTTGTATCAAAGAAAATTTTTGGAAAATCCACGGGAAAAGTCGGAAATTTGGATGGTTCTATATAAATAAAAATCAATTGCCACATGTATGAACGAGCATCACTTGAGAACGGCTCGATCGATTTGGCTGATTTCTTTTTCGTTGTGTTCGTATTTGTCAGGACAAGGTTTGTATCAAAGAAAATTTTTGGAAAATCCACGGGAAAAGTCGGAAATTTGGATGGTTCTATATAAATAAAAATCAATTGCCACATGTATGACGGAGCATCACTTGAGAACGGCCCGATTGATTTGGCTGATTTCTTTTTTCGTTGTGTTCGTAATTGTCAGGACAAGGTTTGTATGAAAGAAAATTTTTTGGAAAATCCACGGAAAAAGTCGGAAATTTGGATGGTATTTTTATATGAAAAAATCTTTGTTAAATTTTGACGTTTTGATATCGATAGTCATTACGTGAAATGAGGCACAGTTTCAGAGTTCTGCTGTCACATGTTTTCATAATAAAAAAAACGTGCATGGCTTAAAGGTCTTGCAACCATTTGACATTTTGCGAGGTGATTTCATTATTTTTCTTCATTTAACGAAAAAAAATATATATATATGTGGTGGTGGTGATCTTTTGGTGCATTGAAAATCGTCGTGTGTTGACAAGATTATTTTGATGTCTTTGGAAAAATGCCACCAATAAGGAGTCAAAATATCGGTCGGCGTACGCGCAACGCAAGAGAAATACATAATCGTCCAGTCGATGAAACTGATGAAGATCGTAGACAGCGTTTGGAGGCAAATCTAATAAGAATTTCCCAATCGTGATCAATTATGACTCCGGAACAACGGATACAGTGGAGTTCGACTTGCTCAGTTAGAGATAACGTACAAAATAATTTGAGACGTCGACTAAATAGACGGCCAAATGTAACAAGTCGACATGAACGTTTGGCGTTCAGATACGATCCAACAGTCGATTACGCCGCGGATGTATCGGTCGATTTCGGAACCATGAGCACTGTTTGTCAACATTGCAATGCTTTGCGGTTCCGACACGAACCTCCAGGACTATGTTGTGCGAACGAAAAGGTCAAATTACCACAATTGACACTGCCGCCAGAGCCACTGACATCATTGCTTTCTAGCCACAACTATGTAATGGAACAAGACTCGCTGTTAAGAAGCTGATAAACAACGTGATTGAAGCAACGATAATCATAGGAAAGTTCAAAGGTAAGGATGTTCTGATTCCAAGAATACCACTTATTCCAACCGATTTGCCATTTCAATTTAAGCGTGTCCAGTTTCCCGTTCGCCTTGCATTCGCAATGACGATTAATAAATCGCAAGGTTTTTTCTCTATTCGTTTTCTCTCCGAACGGAAATACAAACAATTAGTAGAGGATCCGAATTAAAAACGACCTTCACCCATCCATTTAATAGATTAAAAATATTTTATATTAATTTTAATATGTTATAAAACATATCGCAGTGGGTTGGCTAAAAAATTCCTGGCAAGACTATGATTAATTAAAAACTCAAAAATAACTTTTTTTTAAACATTGCACTCATTTGTTTAAGGAACAAATTTTATTCCAATCGAAACTATGAAGCCTATAGAATATGCAAACGTTAGGTTGTCTATTTTTTTCCTGGCGTAACTATTGGGTTGGCAGGTATAAACAGGTAATTCGATACTAGTAATTTACATTCATCTGTTTAATGAATAAATCTTATATCAAAATAAAAGGTAATTAAATTGCGAACAGAATGATATAGGGTTGTCTGCGAAAAATCTGGTTTAAATTCCAGTTGGCGAGCTTTAAAAGGCGAAATATTGATGAGAATGAAAATGTGCGACAAAGAGGTCCGAGCAAACTATCCGGTGCGATAGAAGAGGACGCAACATTGCAGCTGTGCGCGGCTCGTCCATCGGATGAAAGAGAGTGCGCATACTATTTGTTCGTGCAATTGAGATAGACGATAGACTAGTAAATATTCAGCATTATTTTGGAGCAATTAACCTCAATATTCAAATCAAGAGAACGTGCTACTACGCATCGTTGTTATTAATTGACAATATATTATGATAAAAAATGGCAAAAAAAGTGTTTTTTGTGTGACTCGGACGATTCTGTAATTGATTTTAATGATGAAACTTTTAAAAATTGTTCATTGAAATTGGCTTTTCGTAAAAAAGAAGAACTTTAAATATAAGTTGAGCTAACCAACGCGTCACTCGATTTTGTTGGTTATCATACCTCGTGTTATAAAAAAATCACTGCTTTAGGAAATAAATAATATGAAGAATTTAATAACTTTTGTACGGAGTAAGTACATAGTAAATGAATCTTCTAAATTATAATATAATAGTAAATACATCTTCTATATTTTATTTATAATGAAATAATAACACTGAAGATCGAGGAATTTAAAAATTTTTTAATTTTGTTTTGGCCAAACAAATTATTAAAAAAATTTTTTTCAATATTTGCACCTAATCTACTATTCAATTTTCGACACGTTAACTTTTTATCATTTCTTTAAAGAATTTTTGTTAAACAAATAAACCAAAAAATTTTCTGATTTCTGCGACTTTCTGTAACATCATTCATGAGGATATTTTCATTCGACTATATAAATGAAACATTTCATAAAAATTATAGATCAAACATTTTCATTTCATCACAAAAATTTACTTCTAGATGCACGTCAATACTTCTAACGCTGATGAAAGCCCAAAATGTCTAGATTTCAAGTCTACTGCCAGTTGCTCCAAAATAACGCTCAGAGTATTTACTAGTCTATCGCTACATTTCTCAATTGCATGAACAAATAGTATGACCACTCTCTTTCATCCGATGGACGAGCCGCGCGCAGCTGCAATGCTGCGTCCTCTTCTATCGCATCGGATAGTTTCTTCGGACCTCTTTGTCGTACATTTTCATTCTCACCAATATTTCGCTTTTTAAAGCTCGCCAACCGGAATTTAAACCAGATTTTTCGCAGACAACCCTATATCATTCTGTTCGCAATTTAATTACTTTTATTTTGATATAAGATTTATTCATTAAACAGATGAATGTAAATTACTAGTATCGAATTATCTGTTTATACCTGCCAACCCAATGGTTACGCCAGAAAAAAATAGACAACCTAACGTTTGCATATTCTATAGGCTTCATAGTTTCGATTGGAATAAAATTTGTTCCTTAAACAAATGAGTGCAATGTTTAAAAAAAAGTTGTTTTTGAATTTTTAATTAATCATAGTCTTGCCAGGAATTTTTTTAGCCAACCCACTCGCCATATATTTTATAACATATTAAAATTAATATAAAATATTTTTCATCCATTAAACGGATAGGTGAAGGTCGTTTTTAATTCGGATCTTAGACTAAATATCGTTCATTACCAAGTCTTGCGATAAACGCATTACTTAATTTTTGGAGATATTTGTAATATTCCAATTTGGGTGCTCTGCAACTTGGTCTCAACATTAAATCCTAATTAAAATAATCTATTTATCTATCTTCTATCTATATATATTTTTGTATAAATTGACAGGACAACGACTGTCGGGTCAGCTAGTTTCCTAATAAATAATATTTCTGACGCTCAATATATTTGTCCTACCATTAAATTTACCATAGCAGAAAAATATCAATACAACAAATATATTAATTAGAAAATAATTAATTTAATGTAAGAAAGAGGTAGAAAATATGAAAAAACAACATTTACACAGGATAATAATACATGAAGAGAATACAAAGACTTAAGAGGACTGACCACATTGAAAAATTATCCGTTTGAGAGCGTTAAGCTCTCGACGAATAGAAGGCAAGCTAAACAAATAAATCAATTAAGAAAAATTGTTCTTAATAGAACAATGTTCAAAGGACTGTCCTCGAGAAGTCGATTTTTGAAATTTTCACGAAAAGTATAAAAAAAAATTCAAAATAACGTGATTTTTGACGATTTTATTATTAAATGAAAAGACAACTGGACATAATTTCAGAAAAGTGCCTCCTGATGGTGGTATATTGAACGTTTGTCAATTGAAACAAACATTTTTTTTTTTTAGTAACCATGTTAGTCATGGGACGTCGAGACCCGAACCTTTACTGACACCAAATTATGCTGTTTCTAGCGCCCTCAACAATTTGTTTTATTATTGACGAAGTTCACTAGAATGGATCTATTTTTCATTCATGAAAGTGTTTGTAAACTTGTAAAAATCATCATAAGAAAACGTTTTTTATATCGTTCTGGGAAGCTAAAGAGTCCACTTAAGAACCAATGTAACAGGTACAATAAGAAATGAAAAAGAAAAATACTTTAATAAAATAATACATGGAAATAGAAATAAAGCAAACTAATGTGGAAGAACTTAAAAACCCTGTTACCCAATACTAGGAAAGTTATAGGAAAAAAATATAATATTTGAGAATGTACACATTTCAAATGAGCCAATTGTAGCAAACAAATTTAATAAATATTTCTTAGAAAGTATCGACATTATAATCAGTGAAATAATAATTCCAAAAGACTTTGATACAGTAATACCAAACACAGACAGTCATGAGCTATTTAATGGGGATTATTAAAAAAAACACATAATTAGAACCTAATTATTATTTATCACATATATTAATCATTAAAATTTACTTTTTACCCAATTTCAATAGACACGGCCCTGCTTTTCAACAGCTGAGATAATTTTGCATGATAAAACCGTAACGATGACGCACTCGATTAATCGAGCCAACACGAACTCGCACGCCTTCGATATATGTAAGCAATTTCTTGAAATGCATCCCATCTCCCCACTTCATAATCTTGATATCTGAGCCGTATAGTATCGTAATGCGTTTTGTTTTATAGATTTTAATCTCGATTTTAATATCAATTTTAATATTATACTTAATATTAATCTTCCTAGTATTATTCTCAGCTTTTGTGCTATATTTGTTAAAACTTTTTTGATGTTTCTAAACCTGTGGTGCGGCGACAAGTGATTTTTAAAACGTTGAACATTAGTGCGGGTGTAAGCAGTTTTAGAATTGCTTATTAAATTTGAAAGCTGGTCCTAGCACTGTGGAAAATATTATTTGCGTTTGTGTGGTGTGCAATTTGTTGAAAAGGGGATTTTAAACATATTCGTTTCAATATAAACTGGATATTATTAGAAACGGGAGACCAACACCTGATTTAAAACTCTTAAAAACGAAAGTTAAATCATGCTATAGGTACTTTAATATTGAAGTGTACAGTGCTAATCAGTGGTTAAGGGGTTGAGGAGTGGCGGTCCTTCAAGTGTACTTTTTTCTAGATATCATAACTTTGCAGCTTTCGACATTTGCTCTAAAATGAGTATACGGAAGCCACGCCCTTTTCTTAAAAAATTTTGCCTCGCTTCGCTCGGGGCTTTGCACTACCTATCACCCTATATCACAAACTGCTTCCCCTGTATCAAACTCACCGCACGCCCCTGATAAAAGGTACAAATCTTGAGGATAATTTATATGTGAATATTAAGAAATCTAAATATATGTACATAGGAAATAATTTTAAATATTAAATTAAATTAAATATATCGATAAATAATAACACTCTGGAAAAAGTTACCGAAATGAAATATTTAGGAGTCACAGATTAAAATTTTAACTTTAAAACTCATGCAAATTTCATTATGAATAAAATGTCAAAGAAATGTCACTTTTTATATAGAATAGGATCATTGCTTAGTATGTATACAAAATTATTTTTTACAAAGCATTGATTGCGTCTCATTTAAAATTTTGTTCAACAGATTTATTCAATATAGGTCAAAATCAAATACAACAAATACAAAACCGAGCAATGAGAATTGTACTAGAATGTAATAAATATATAACTATAAAATTAATGTTAGAAGTTTTAAACTTTATGAATGTACAGGGTGGATAAATTTCGATGTGTGTATAGGGTAACTCGGTAACTGTAAGAGATGCAAAAAAATGGAAGACACATTTTTCATCTCTTTTTTTGAGACAAATTCACTGGCGACAACAAAAATTTGATATCGTCTTTTGTTTTCTAGTTATAAACAAAAGTTCGATTTTTCGACTTTTAGGCACATGTCAATATCTTGGTTGTTTGTAAAGTTACGAAAAAACAACTTTTACATTCTTGAGGCACTTTTTTTCTGTATAATACAGTGGCGTTGAAAAATTTTAAAAAAAGGTGCAATTTCAAGGTATGGCATAAAGTTGTATTTTTTAAAATGGGAATCATAACTTGCTATGGCTTAGTTAAAAAGGAAGTTTTTTTTCTTTCAAACTATATATCATATGTGGGGTCGCTTTTGATGTGTAGGTATTTAATAGCAAAAATAATCTTTTAGCAGATTACTTTTTTGCGTTTTTTTGTATTTATTCCAACTAGGCGTGTGTCATCTATGGCAGTGTTTATTCGTTTATCAGTAAATTGCATATTAATAATTTTGTTTCCGTCATAATTACAACCCATTTAATCGTAAAAATGAAAACGTCTTACGAAAATTACGAAAAATATGATATGCTAGAATGCTTTATTCAAAGTAATAACAATTGTGATATTGCATCCGAAATATATTTCCACAGCTATCCAGAAGAAGACAACCTAATAAAGCTATTTTTTAAGAGGTTAAAAAAAAAATTTCATTAATTGTGGGTCTTTCAACAAGCCAAGATCAAAAAATTAAAACACTGAAAATCAGGCCTTCTACAATGAGGAAACAACATCACCCGCAACCAACTGATCTTCAGCGACGATTGGAGTTTATATCTATTCATCTCTAGAAATGTAGTTTGGACAGATGAAGCCTACATTAGCAGTGCAGGAATTTTCAACAGGCATAACGAGCACTATTCGTCTGATATGAATTCTCACCGTACCGTTGACGTGCGATCTCAAGGACGCTTTGGTTTTAGTGTTTGGTGTGCTCTACGTGGCAATCGTGTTTTAACATATCACATATATCAAGAAAGGAATGAAGAGTGTCACAAAAGTCGTATTTTTATCAATAATTTTTTATATCAGAAACGAAACTGGATTTTTATTATGAGCTAAGAATTTTGTACAACACCATTAAAACATTAAAAATTTCTTCTCCATCAACATTTCTAACACTTTTAGTCTCTTTTGCTAGTTTTAAAATTGTACACACTGCAAAATCATTACATGTATCACAACGATTAATCCAAATTTCATTGTATTGAATTTTTCTGCAAGATTTTCCATAAATTTACAAACAGTTTCTATATTTTTTGTAAAACTACATTTAATGATAACAACACTTACTGTGTCCAACAAACCCAGTTAACAAAATTGTTACAAATGTGAGGTTCATGAATAACGTTTTTTATCACCATAAAAATTTTGTATTTGAACTGAAAATAATTGAATTTTGGGTTCAACATATATATATATATATATATATATATATATATATATATATATATATATATATATATATATATATATATATATATATTATATATATATATATATATATATATATATATATATATATATATATATATATATATATTTTCTAGTTCATTATCATGCAGTTTATCTAACGATTTTTTTCTTTTATGTTTTATCTAATGATTTTTTCGTTTATGTTTTATGTAACGATTTTTTCTTTTATGTTTTATCTAACGATTTTTTTCATTTATGTGTTATCTAACGGTTTTGTCGTTTATGTTTTATCTCACGATTTTTTTCGTTTATGTTTTATCTAACAATTTTTTCATTTATGTTTTATCTAACAATTTTTTCGTTTATTATCTTACAATTTTTTCGTCTTATATCGTATTTTAAAAGGTGTTTCAAGTGGCGGAGGGCTATCTAATTAGAGTGGAAATTAATCGATGACTAATTTTAGACAACTGCATATGAGGAACTGTCAATTTGAAACCTTTTAGATTTTGATAACATTAGGGTGAATTTTTAAATTCGTATATGAATCCATTAAATAACTGATCTAGAGCGATGCAAATCGGACAGCTATCAGGAGTGTCCTGTGTAGATACCAACGTTGCCGATAATTATGGCAGATGATGAAGTAAGTAGCATTGTCTATCTTTTATGTGTTAACGAGCGAGAACAACGGCTGAAATTGTGCATCAACTAACATCCGCATGAGTAATAAAGTTTCTACATTTTCTGCTGAAAAAGATCTCCTTTGTGGGGTAAACATGTGATTAAAGTATAGACATAGTACATTGAAGAAAGGCTGAAATTTGGCATTGTATTGCAAGCAGTGCGCACTCACTGTTGACCGCACGACAATTGTTATATGGATAATAATTTCAACGGGTTGTCTGCCTCTGATTTACTATGCAACGTTGCGTCATTTAAGAGGCTCATGTCTAATAATTCAATACACATAATGTTTGCAAACTTAAAACTTCCTAAATCACTTGTAGAATGTTCCTCATTAAGATAGAAATTAATATTACATAACGTTTCATATCCCACATTTTTATACAGTGTCATTATACCCCTTACTCACTCGCATACAAGGATCGTCTTTCAGAGTTTGTAATTTATTTTGTGTGTTTTGAATAATATATAAGCAGTCTTCTAATGACAATAATGAATTTTCTAATAGTTGAATACTGTTCAATACCACTACTGTATAATTGTTGTGAATCACATTTATTACTGCTTCTACTTGAGGATTTCTTAAACAGTTTTATGTGAGGACAAGATAACTAAATACTTGTAACCCGTTTAGAAGTTTTCATGATTATTTGTTCGATATTTGGTATTTGTAATTAATATATCAAATTCGGAATGATTTCGTCAAATTTTTCGGCTACCAAATGAAGCGTATGAAAAGGCAAGTTACATGTATTAAATTTGGGTATATACTTTTTAGCAGTGGCGGCTGGTGAAATTTAGGCTATGTCATATCTCAGTATTGGAGCATGGGGCCCAAGCGATACTTAAAGGCGTAACTATCAGGACTAAATGAAGAAGTTTTGCAGAAAAAAAATTGCGCTTGAAATTTGCGAAAAAAAAGTTGGAAAAATTAGTGCCCCCCCCAGGTTATTTTTTAAACGATTTATAAAATATTTGTGAAACATTTTTTTTCAGAATCAGGTGGAAAATATAAGTTCACATTTCAAATTTCATCGAAAAATATTGGTTTTCTATAAAGTTACACCGTTTTGAAATTTTATTTTAGATTCATTTTTCACTTTGCAATCTTCAAAACGGTGTAACTTTATAGAAAACCAATATTATTCGATGAAATTTGAAATGTGAACTTATATTTTCCACCTGATTCTGAAAAAAAATGTTTCACAAATATTTTACAAATCGTTTAAAAAATAACCTGGGGGGACACTAATTTTTCCAACTTTTTTTCGCAAATTTCAAGCGCAATTTTTTTCTGCAAAACTTCTTCATTTAGTCCTGATAGTTACGCCTTTAAGTATCGCTTGGGTCCCATGCTCCAATACTGAGATATGACATAGCCTAAATTTCACCAGCCGCCACTGCTTTTTAGCAATTGTCCAGCTTGTCTATTTGTTTTGTGTGTATGTTTCTCCTAAATTAACTGAACGCCAGTACAACGTGGCAACACTTCTGTTTCGTTCAAACCTAACTTAATGTAATGATTTATGTCAAAAAAAGTGTCAATAATATAAAAATACATAACCGACTCCCTGATTTAATTCGATTTATTTTACATTTTTGTATTGCACCTTATTAATCCCAGTGTAACTTGGCGAGAATAATGTGTTTTGTAATCAAGTGTTAATTGATCATTTCTCAACGAACCGTCGTCGGACAGAGATAGCGGGTAGCTTCTTTTGAATGCGACAAACATCCATAACTGTGAATTATCTGCAGAATCTGCACCCATTACGTCAAGCGTTTGTGTAACAAGTTTTTGTACAGTTTCTACATTGACACTTTGTAATCTTCCACAAGCAAGTAAATATGGTGACATGGTTCACCAAGGTCTAAAACATGTGCTAAAATATTTGTCACATGATTTTCTTTGGTTTGTCGTCTCGTCCATTGTTATCCAACTTTTTATATTGTTAATGCACTTTTAAGTTTGTTTTTTATTAAGCTTTTTATATGGTTCAGTTTACGATTAGCTGTTTTTCTTGACGGTAAATCCCAGTTCTGATATATTTTTTCCAAAAAACTTGTTTTTTTTTATTTCCTAAGTTTGTTGCAGATTTGTTTCATATGTTCCGTAAGCCAATCAAGCTTACCAAAGCGGTAACTGGCGATAATTGAAAAAAAGTGACAGTAGTTGTTTCTTGGTAGTTATGTGCAGCATTATTTACGGAACACCTGTGATTATTTATTCACGATGTTTTTCTGTGCTGTCATCAGTTGTAAGTGTAAAGTATAAAGGTTATTTAAAATTTACATAATTTACCCCATTTTAATCCATTTTTTTATCTCTGATTAATTTTGGATAAAAATAGAAGAACACAATAAGGAGAAAAATTATTAAATATGATTTCAACGAAACAACTACTCAGCGGGCAATTACCCCGATCTGCATTGGATTATACCTTCAAATCATGATAGATCGGTAGCCAATATTATTTGTCAATTCCTAACATAGACCTAACATAGACCGGTTCCGAACTTATTAGTTCTCCTCAGTATTCCATAGGTTATGGAACAGACAAATGATAGTGGCCAACCTGCTAGTCATATACTGACTAAGGTAAATTTAGTAGTGGTGAGAGGTATATGAAACTTCTCATATGGTCCAAATGCTACTATCCGACCGACATCATAGATGTCTCTGTGGCGGATAGCGACTTGCGAAGCAAGTACCGAGAGCGGCGACCTCTAGCCCAGGTGGACTATACTACTGTTATTAAATATGATTTGAACGAAACAACTGCTCAGCGGGCAAATACCCCGACTTGCATTGGATTATATCTTCAAATCATGATAGATCGGTAGCCAATATCATTTGTCAATTCCTAACCAGACATAGACCGGTTTCGAACTTATTAGGTATACCTCTCACCACTACTCAAGGAGAAAAATAACAAATGATAGAATAAAATAATTATTCCAGAAACTTACCAACAATAGAGACTAAAAACGTCGATCGTTTTTGTGACAGCTAAAGGACCAAGTTTTTCAGGAATGGCGTACCGTCATCCACAAGTAACGCGGACTTTCAGCAACTTGAAGTTTACGGAACGTTAAAACAGCAAACAAATCAATCAAGTTGGCTTAGGGAACACATCCTTTATATGGCTTTTCCAGAGTTTGTCAATACCAGCGTTACATTGCGTACGCGACAAGAGATCGATCGATGTGCCAACTTGTATTTGTCTATATCTTTGACCATTTATGACTAGACCAAGTTTGCTTTATATTTCGTCAAAGTCAACCATAGCTCAATACTTAAAAAAGTTAATTTTAACACCAAAGTTGTTAGGTCGTGCGCGCAGAGAATGGATCTGTGTGCGTTACATTTTGTTTACGTTGGAAAACTTTTTTCAGCTGAAAATTTTATGGAGAAACTAGGCCGACTCGTTGAAGTAGCTGAGCTTGTGGGAGTACAAAAAGGCCCAGGCCGTACACTCTGCACAGGAGCAACAAATAAGACTGCTTCATTATATTTACGTTTTCACGAAAAATATGTAAATTCAAACCAAAATCGTTTAACTTCGAACACCGTAGGTACCTAGGCACTAACTATTAACTTATGATCAGACTTTGAGTGCCTCGCGAGTGAACAATAAATTGTTGACCTGAATTTTAATAAGGCTTGCAAGTCCGCATAGTGCATTTAGATTAAATTCGTTCAATGTACTTTACATTTATTTGTGTTAATTATCAGTGACTGTTTATATAACTACCTATTTTTCCATCTTTTAATAGCCTGTTGTTGTACGTTAAGAAATAGCATTGTATATTTTACACATAAAAGATGGTGCCGCCCACTAAAAAATAACTTCTTTTGGTTTTATATTTTTGTCGTGGATGACTTTTGTTTTTGTTTTGTTTAATTGTAAGTTTGATTTGATTTATCTGGTTAACCTCTTTGCTTCTTCGGCTCGAAATAAGAGGCGTTGCTTTTTATGAATAAATCTATTTTGTACTAAGTTTTGTTCCATTTGATTTAATTAAACTATTCTTAATGATCTGGTGACAGATGTTATAATTTAACATTGTAAAAACATTATTAAACACAAAGAAATTCTGTATCCGATACCTATGGATTATGTTTACTTACTTATGGAAGGAACAATTTTAACCTTTTCTGCGTATTTCTTACAATAAACACAACACCTTACTATTTGTAATCATTAGTCAAAAAGTTACCAAAAATACTAGAAACGAACTACCACAACATTTTCTAAAATGTCATTTTATTAGAACAGCTAACGAATGTAAATGGTTATAAACGAACGATGTCGGACAGCCAATAGGATATTATTTCGATCATAAATATGATCGAAGGAATATTATTACTCCCATCTGTTGATTTTGGTTACATATGTAATAAGCATACGATTCGCCTAGTCATAAATGGTCGAATGTCTATATGTGTGCTTAAACATGTAAGATGCAAATCTTAAACCGGCACGTCTCGTTGCGGCATTGATATTTTTATCAGTTTATACAGTCGCGAGAAAATACTTGCTTACTGCTAATTGGAACACGGCTCGCAGAGATTTCAGTTATATCTGATCAGAGACATATAGTCTCTGATCTGACGCATAGCGCATATAGTGTTGCCTACGTCTATGACCAGCGTTAGATTTGCCATGCTCTAGACGAGTACTAATGAGCGCTGCGCTTTGGTAAAAGAAATACATAATAATAAATTCAATGATCGTATATGAAAATGTAAATTTCGAGTATGAATATTGTTTTTGTTCATTGAAATGTATTTAGAAAGTTCGTTCTAAAATATAAGTATTCAAGAATTGTGATGTTTATCATTATTATCGGACCAGTCAGTAAAACTCCCCAGACCTCTTGAGCCTTGCCAATCCTCCCTCTTTTGAAACTCGCATGTATTAATCTCTTTGAATTGGGATATTTTCCAACCGCCTGGAAGGATATAGTTGTAAATCGTCTACCCGCAACTACGATTTCTATAGTCTATTCAGGATATTATCATTACTGTCAAAAATTCTAAAACGAATACTTTATCTGCAAGTCATTGAATATACAGGGTGTCTCACCAGGAACTGCATCGATCGATATAAGGAAAAGTACGCACCAGAAAATTTTTAAATCTTAAGAAGCTGCTAAAGGCAGTGTGGCCAATCCAACTAAAATAATTACAAGCATCTGGTACTTCCGGTTAACCGGAAGTCGATATCAACTTGCTTATTATAAATAGAACACCCTATATATTTTAGAGTTTTCGAAAAGAGCATAAAATTGTGAGTCAAAAACATGTAGGATACCCTATGACTAAACCCAGCCGTTTCGGAGATATTTGACATTTTAAAAAAATTTTGACAGCTGTAATGGTTTACAATAACCTTTATAATTTTCTTCGTGTAAAAGATACTCATTTGCTTTTTGGCATGCAGAAATATCATAAGGTTTAAAGAAATTTACATACAGTTTAAAGAAATTCAATAATAGTATACCAAAATTGTATCAAATTAGCCATGATTAGAAATAATCAGTAATATCAGTCATTCTCTTCTGTCAAAAAATGTCACCGCGTTTAAATTACACTCACGAAGACTTTTTTGAATTTGTTTATTATTTATGCAGAATGTATAAAGTAATATCAAGAGTTTGTAGTACATTTGTTACTAGATATCCACAAAAACGGAAAATAACACTAAACACTGTAACATGCGTATTAATTGAATTGATGACACTTTACATAAACTAAAATAGCTAAGATAAAATCAACTAAAAAACATGATTCCATTTTAATTTAATAATTGTTCAAAATTCAGCCCTCGAACCTCCACACATTTTTCGCACCTTCGGATTAGTTCTTCAAGGGTAGGCTCTTCTAATTGAATTATATGGTAAGTTTTGAAATACATTTCTTACACTCTGCATACAATCTTCAATAGTTGTTATTGGGCTCTCATAAACTTTATTTTTAATAGTTCCCCAAATAAAATAATTTAAAATTGATAAATCGGGTGAGCGAAGAGGCCATATGAAATGTCCATTAGTGGCGATCCATTGATCGTAAAAAGTTATTTGTAAAAAATTATTTATCAAATACGCGTTGTGCGGGAAGCACCGTCGTACTGATAAAAAATATTTCTATGTTCGGCGAGAGGTAAATTTTCTAAATAGTTATTATTCAAATTTTGTAAAATACTTAGATATCTTTCACATAAGAAAAAAAAACAAAAACAAAAAAATTAACTATACATATTAGCAGAAGAAGAAATCTTTATAACTTACCGTTTAAATTTTCCTGATGTAAAATTCTTATGCCACCACTCTATCGTTTCTTATGGCACAGTAAACATTAAACTGCCAATTTTCTTGAAAATTTCGCTCCCTGAACATATGAGGATTCGAGTCACTCCAATAATGCGAATTGTGTCGATTAAAAAGTCAATTTTTGGTAAATTTAGCTTCATCTGACCATACAATATTTCCCAAATAAGAATCGTCACCTTTATTCGTAATATAATATAATAATAAAATACATAATAAAATTCATAAAAATTTTCTCTTAGGAAATCTGTTTCTTTTAATCGTTGAACCATTTGGAACGAAAACGGGTGAAATTTATGTTTAATTAAGATTCTGTGAACTGAATACTTGCATAGTCCCGATTCCAGAGCAGCTTGTCTTAATGACATCATTGGAAATGCATAAAAATATCCCAGAATTGCTATTTCTACGTTTTCGTCATCAACAATAGGCTTCCGCTTTTGAATTCTTGCCTTGACAGAGCCATAGCTTTTAAAAATTATCCAGTATGCGTTTTACAGTGTTTGGTGATGGTTTTTAAATAAAGTCTCTATGCCAACAGAATTAGTTAGAGCTTGTTTTTTGCATATGCAAAAAATATCTCACAACTAAAAACTGTTGAAAATTGAAAATAATGTTACGCCACTGGACTGTGCAGACTGGTTAGATTAGGCTGGAATTGTACACGAACGGCCAGGAATATTCTGGAGTGCTCTAGACCGGGAAAAATGGATGTATAAATAAGACGCACGGTGGGCCGAGATTTAATCTTAAGTTGAACGTGAACGAGTGAAGAAGCAATAAGAAAGAGACTTATAAGTGTTCAGTTGTGATTATAGTTAAGACATTAATTAATCTATTGTTATTAATTGTTAATTAGTAAATAAAGTAGTGAGTAAGTGTTACCTGGACTTTCAATCAACGAATCTACGAGTAGAGGTGTTTGTGTGGATAGCAAACACGTAACAATTTGGTGTCGGAAGTGGATTGGAAGAGAAATTTCTGGAATATTCGAAAAGGTTCTACAGTGTTCTTCTCAGAAATTAGTGGTAACACGAAGAATTAAACTACTGGGCAGTGGTTGGAGGACTATTTCTGGACTGAATAGTGACTTTAAAGTGGATTTCGAGAAGTTTCTAGAACATTCGATTTAGAAATAGCTGCAAATACGCGAGTGCCGCTAGTAATAACGTGTTGTAGACTGAGAAAAGGGGCTACTAGTGCAATTTCGGGAAAATTCTAGAACATTCTATTTGAAAACTACAGGAGATACGTGAATTGTGTCGACGGGAACGTGTTGTAGACTTAAAAACAAGACTATAAGTGACTTTTAGTGACAATTCTAGAACATTCGATTTGGAAACCACAGAAGATACGTAAACTGTGTTAACGGGAACGTGTTATAGACTCTAAATAAGACTTTCTAGTGCTGTTTCGAGATTTTTCTGGAACATTCCATTATTAAAATAGACGTGATATCAACATTTTACGGACTTAGTAGCGTAATAAACTTTATTTTGAACTGATTTACGTGTCGTGAGTTAATGCCAATAACAAGAAGTATGGCGGAGAAACAAACACAGGACTTGCTAGCAGCGTTGTTGGAACGAATGAACGATCAAGAAAAGGATACGAAAAGAAGACAAAGAAGAACAAGAAAGAAGGCGACAGGAAGAAAAAGAAGAACAGAAAAGAAAACGCTCAGGAAAACTAAAGATGGCTGGCAATTTGGGGGCTGCGCTGGCCAAGAAATGTTGTGACCCCCGAGAAATAAAAGTTTCCCAACTTCGGAGAGTTCAAAGTAGTCTGTTGTTGGAGGGTTATGTAAATAAGAAGAAATGTGTGTTCACAATCGACACAGGAGCTACGTCATCAATAGTACGGGCAGGATTCATAACGGGTCTCAAAGTAAATAAAGGACAGAATGGATTAGTCATCCGGACAGCTACGGGAGATAGGGCGGCGGTTCATGGGGAAGTCGACATGGAGCTGCAGATTGGCCGCTTATGTTTTAAACACCAAGTTATCGTAGCTGACATTACAGATGACTTCATTTTAGGATTAGACGTTATGGAAAAATATGGATTTGTACTTGACGTTGGAGAACGAGTTCTCAGGATTGGAAATGAAGAAATTATTTTGTCAACGGCAGATGAAAAATTCCATAATATTAGGCTACTAACTTCGAGGACAGTAAAAATTCCTGCACGAACAGAGAAGGTAATTGAGGCAGTCCTGGAGGAAAATTCGGTGGGGTACCGCTTTGGCCTCGTTGAGAAGGATGACTCAATTAAGATGACAGACAATGTAATTCTGGCAAGGACGTTAGCACAGACTACAGACAAGATACCGATTAGAATGATTAACCTAAATTCACACTCAGTGACGTTCAAGGAAGGCGAAGCAATTGGCACCTACGAACCAGTCACATGGATTGCGAGATGTGAAGAGCAAATCATTGGAGCTTCGTCTACAGATATGGACCAAGAAATTGTAAAGATGTTAAATGCCCAGTTAGACCATTTAACTCCTGACGAACATAGAGAAGCTTTAAAATTTTTGAAGAAAGAAAGTACAGTATTTGCAAAGGACACAGAAGCTCTTACAAAGACCAACATAGTGCAACATCGGATAAATACTGGTGAATCAGCTCCTATTCGTCAACCACCTAGGAGGCTCCCATTAGCAAAACAAGAAGAGGCTTCTGCAATGGTACAGAAGATGCTTAAAGACGGAGTTATTGAGGAATCAACCAATCCTTGGTCGTCTCCAGTAGTTTTGGTTGCTAAGAAAGATGGAACTTTAAGATTCTGTGTCGACTACAGGAAGCTGAATGACGTCACTAGAAAAGACAGCTATCCGTTACCCCGAATTGATGACACACTAAGTACGCTGACAGGTTCACAGTGGTTTTCCACTCTAGATCTTCGAAGTGGATATTGGCAAGTGGGACTTCATCCAGATGACAAAGACAAGACAGCCTTTTCGACAGGAAGTGGCCTTTATCAATTCACTGTGATGCCTTTCGGCCTGTGCAATGCACCAGCAACTTTTGAAAGACTGATGGAACTGGTACTACGAGGACTAACTTGGAAGACATGTCTAGTTTATCTTGATGATGTGATGGTTATGGGACGGGATTTTAAGGAGCATTTGAAGAACCTTCAAGAAGTGTTTGGAAGAATTAAAAATGCACACCTGAAATTGAATCCCAAAAAGTGCCTAATGTTCCAGAAAGAGGTAAAATTCCTAGGACATGTCGTGTCCTCGGAGGGGATAAGAACAGACCCAGACAAGATTTCCTCAGTACGAGATTGGCCAAGGCCTTCAAATGTTCACGAAGTACGAAGCTTCCTTGGCCTATGCACTTACTACAGACGATTTGTGGAACGATTTGCCGATATTGCGAAGCCACTACACCGGCTTACAGAAGAGAAGGTTCAGTACCAATGGACACAAGAGTGTGAAACATCGTTCAGAACACTAAAATCAGCACTGTGTTCGAGTCCGGTTCTATCATACCCAGAACGGAAAGGTCTGTACGTATTAGACACGGATGCCAGTAATTCTGGACTTGGATGTGTTCTTTCCCAAATTCAAAATGGACAGGAAAAAGTAATTGAGTACTTCAGCAAGACGTTGTCGAAGCCAGAACGTAACTATTGTGTGACACGGAAGGAACTATTGGCCATTGTCAAGTCCATAGACCATTTTCACAAGTACCTATATGGACAACACTTTAAGGTTCGGACCGACCATGCTGCATTAAAGTGGTTATTGCAATTGAAGACTCCGGAAGGCCAACTAGCTCGCTGGATAGAAAAACTGCAGCAGTACGATTTTAAAATCGAACATCGTCCTGGAAAATCCCATAAAATGCAGACGCTCTCTCCAGAAGACCCTGTCGGGAAGACTGCACGCACTGCCACCGGGTAGAAAAACAACAAGGGATAATAATTGTGAACACCGTTAAAATTGATGTTCCTGACGACTGGACAAGAGAGACATTAAGAGAAGAGCAGTTAAAAGATCAAGAAACTGGTCCTATTCTGGAATGGAAAGAAAGAGGAGCCCGACCAGGCTGGAAGGACATTTCAGACAAAGCAGTGGGACTGAAGGCTTTGTGGGCACAATGGGATTCCCTTAGAGTAGAGGATGGACTGTTGAAAAGAGCTTGGGAAAGTCCAGACGGGAAGGAAATTACTTTGAGATTGGTAATTCCCAGGTGTCGCATACCAAAAGTACTCCAGGAAGTGCATAATGGAACATCTGGCGGACATTTTGGCATCAACAAAAACTCTCACTAAAGTACGCGAACGATTCTACTGGGTGAACAGCCGCCAAGATGTGGAAGCTTGGTGCCGCAAATGTGAAGTTTGTGCGGCAAGTAAGGGGCCACGGACAAGAAGTAAGGGCCAAATGAAACAATATAACGTAGGGGCTCCTTTTGAACGAATTGCGATCGACGTAGCTGGTCCATTCCCCGTGACAGATGATGGGAACAAATACATCTTAGTTGCCATGGATTATTTCAGTAAGTGGCCTGAAGCTTATGCCATACCCAACCAAGAAGCAGCCACTGTCGCTCAAGCTCTGGTAGATAATCTAGTATGTCGATTTGGCGTGCCCCTAGAATTGCATTCGGATCAAGGAAGAAACTTTGAATCAGGGGTGTTTCAGAAGATGTGTCGCCTACTGGGAATTCATAAGACAAGAACAACAGCCCTACATCCACAATCAGACGGAATGGTGGAGAGATATAATAAAACCATGGAGGAGCACCTATCCAAAGTGGTTGAGAAACATCAGAGAGATTGGGACCGTCACTTACCTCTTTTCCTTATGGCATACAGGGCCTCCATTCATGAAACGACAAAACAGACACCGGCTCGCGTGATGTTTGGACGTGAGATTAGACTGCCATGTGACTTGGTGTTTGGCACACCGGATGAGGAGCGACTTTCCGTAAATGACTACGCCGATGAAGTTGGTGAACGGCTAAGGAACATTCATGAGCTGGTACGAGACCGAATTGCCATAGCAAGTGATCGCATGAAGGCTCGTTATGATCTTAAGGCGAATTCAGGAGGGTTCCAGGCTGGAGATTTGGTTTGGCTATATAACCCACAACGAAAGAAAGGCAGGTCTCCGAAGCTTCACCCGCCCTGGGAAGGTCCTTACACTGTGGTCACCAGACTAAACGACGTTGTATATAGAATTCAGCAAAGTCCAAAATCCAAGATGAAGGTGGTGCACATAGAGAGACTAGCCAAGTATGCAGGGAATAATGAATTGCCTGATCGGGACGTTCAGGCTTAAGGAGGGGGCAGTGTTACGCCACTGGACTGTGCAGACTGGTTAGATTAGGCTGGAATTGTACACGAACGGCCAGGAATATTCTGGAGTGCTCTAGACCGGGAAAATGGATGTATAAATAAGACGCACGGTGGGCCGAGATTTAATCTTAAGTTGAACGTGAACGAGTGAAGAAGCAATAAGAAAGAGACTTATAAGTGTTCAGTTGTGATTATAGTTAAGACATTAATTAATCTATTGTTATTAATTGTTAATTAGTAAATAAAGTAGTGAGTAAGTGTTACCTGGACTTTCAATCAACGAATCTACGAGTAGAGGTGTTTGTGTGGATAGCAAACACGTAACAATAATATTAAAAAATCTTATGATCCATTTCAAAATATTCATAAAAACAAAATATATATACATATATATATATATATATATATATATATATATATATATATATATATATATATATATATATATATATATATATATATATATATATATATATATATATATATATATATATATATATATATATATATATATATATATATATATATATTTATACATATATATGTATATATATATATATACATATATATATATATATATACATACATATATATATATATATATATATTTATACATATATATGTATATATATATATATATATATATATATATATATATATATATATATATATATATTTTTAGGGGACAAAACGGCACCTTATCGATACCTCCCCTTTATAAAAACCTTATTTTGGAATAAACAGGATCTGGGCCGAGGGCTTGTGGGCTAGGGACGCCGCTCCCCTGCACCTTTCGGACCCCCAGGGGCCCTGGCTTAGTAAGTCCCAGAGCATCACCCAACGATTGTTGTAAAATAATACCGAAAATATGATCGAATCTTAATGCAACAATATTAATACTACCACTATACACATGTTAAGAGTTATATATCTCTTATTTTTGTTTTGTACAGGGTGAACAGCTGAAAATTATGTTTTAAACTTATTTCTTATTTTTATAATCACAGCTAGAGAAAAATATAAAAAATGAAACGGTAGGATATTTCACCAAGTTTGCATAAGTGATATGATATTGTGTCTTTCCTAATGGATATACAGGAGGTGACAGATAGTTACGTTTCTTTGTTGCAACACCCTGCATCCTTGGATAGTCCTTTTTCTCCACATTATAAACACGTATGATTGTTATACATTTGATCTTCAGGTTATTCAAATGTATACATCTAAACCTAAAAAAATAGTTTTGCATTAAATGATTTTTAATAGGAATAACAATTTAAGTACTTATTACAAACTTATAAAAAAAACAAGCAAAAATTATAATATTGTGTTTTCAAAAATTCCACCATTGTTTTCCAAACAAGGATTGCATTTTTTTATATAATTTTCTCTAATAATTTGTTGAAATATTCCTGGATTATTATTTAAATCCTCTACTTCCTTTTTATTTACTTTTTTTCAATGTTTTTAAATTATTAGATATCTCTATATATTGTACTCTTAAGCGTACTTCTGTCTATCTACGTTTGTCATTTATGATTTAAGAATTCAATTACCTCCTTAGTTGAGTGACATGGTGTTTCGTCTTGCTGTCAGATCTGTTTAGAAATATTTAAAGGAAAATCGTCTACTATTTAATTTTCTAGAAATTGTTTGTATCTTCTTCCATTTAAACAGCCTTTTTATGCAAAAACTCTTTAAGAAGTGAACAG
The DNA here is from genome assembly GCA_029963845.1 of Rhamnusium bicolor. NCBI lineage: Eukaryota > Metazoa > Arthropoda > Insecta > Coleoptera > Cerambycidae > Rhamnusium > Rhamnusium bicolor. Next base: position 61,294 of record JANEYF010001032.1, read on the forward strand.
CAGGTAATCAAAACCACCTATTAGAAATTAATTTGACATTTGACTGTTCAACAATTGGTATTTTAAATCATTTATTGTTTTATGCATGGCCATCTATGCAAAAAAATAAATTAATTGTATCCCAAACTTTTGAAAATATTATTTAATTCGTTTAATTGAAGAGAAATGTATAACAACCACATATTTAAAATTGGGAGGAACACGGCTATCCATATATCTAAAAATATAAAGGGTGCCATGAAAAAAATATATGAATTTGTGACGTCCCTTGTATATTCATTAAGATAGATACATACGAAAACTTGATGGAGTATGCTACCGATTAATTTTTTTATATTTTTTTCCATCTATAGTTTTGAGAGCAAGAAATTGGTTTAAAATGAAGAATTTTCATTTGATAAGCCTGTACATTGTACAAAATACGTATTTTTATTGTTTGTTCCGCAGTAAACAAAATATATAAATAAATATAGATTTTTTTTACCAAAGTTAGGGCCTTTGGTCGACCAAGATCCTGCTCCTTTTTTTAAGGCCAATCTGGCCCTGAGCAAGGGAAGTGTTTTATAATTTTAGGTTTTTACTATCACAAAAATCGATTTTTGTTCATTTTTTCATCTGATTTCGATGCATTGATTTCATATTTAATGAAAACACAATTATCAGAATGTCACTTTAAAAAGTTTCTAATGTAACAAACACTTCAAAATTAATGTACAGTATTTCGCAGAAAAATGTTCAGATTACTATTTAAAATATTTTTTTTGCCGCAAAAATAAACGAATACTAAAAAATGAGGAATTACAAAAATAAATCAACGATTTCCAGTGTCTTTTGCAAGAAAAAATATTAAATAAGAAATCTGATTAATATATTTACACCTTTGATGTATTTCGTTTGTTGTTATCGATTTTGTCCAACGGCGGTTCGTGGGTCAAGAGATAGGGAGGTTAATTAGAAAAGTTTACTGTATTGCCTACCTTTTAAAGTGATTTAAATTCCAAGTCGATCCTCCGGTCTTTTTGAGATGCAAAGTGGTCAATTACTTTTTCATTAAAGTCTTTTATCTTCTTTATTAATGACCTTTCTATGGTAAGCATAGCTAAAGAAGATAACCTTTCCTAACCCATGGTATTTCTTAAGAATGTCTTTATTCTTTTTAAGGTGGAAAAACAACGTTCACTTTCGACGGTAGTCATAGGGAGAGTACACAAGATTTTTAACAGTTTGACACTTTCAGAAAAAGTATTGCAGAAATTATTGTTAATAAAAAGCTGTAACAAAGCAACTGCACCTTCACTATTGGAAAAATCTTCTCGGCTATATAATACTTCTAATTCAGTTTTAAGTTTCAAATGATTTATGATTGGATACTCCGTTTTAACTAATTTAAACATATCTTGAGGAAAGCTTTTTTTTATAATCTTTAAATCGATCTGCGTGTAATCACTGACACACTGCTAAATGATTACTGAAGCCATACCTGGTTTTGATCTCAGATGTAATTATATCACAAACTTCTAATGAAATTCTCCTTTTTGATTCTTCCGTTTTACATCTCTGGGCAGACTGCATGGATGTCTCCTCCAAATAGTTGTTCAAAATTTTATTTCTGATGTCTTCAATTTTACTATTAAAAACGCCAATACACTTATTTACTGTTATGACATCGATATTACATTTTTGTGATTGATTGAACAATATATCACAATGAGGCATAACTAAATGAAAAAAATTGAACCAGTAAAGAAAATGTTCATTTTGTAAGTAGTTTTTTAAGCCAATAGCTTGGTTTAGAGTGTTGTTTTCTGATTCATTATCAATTATTTTTTCTAAACAATCTAATAATTCTGTTCGATAGGTATAAACAGTCTCTATGCACTTTGTATTAAAATTCCATCGTGTTGGAGCAGCTTTAGGTAATATCACCTTAACAACATTATCTAACACGGCTGTTCTTTTTTGGCGATTTTCCAAAGAATTAAGAAAAGCTATGTAAATTAGCAAAAAAAAATTGTTATGCTTTTATCCTGACTTAATGCTTTTTGTAAAATTAAATTTAGTTGATGAGCGTAACAATGAATAAAATTTGCTGAAGGTAAACTTTTTTTAATTAAACATACCTATTAACTTCTTTTTTCTTATCAAGAGATGTTTGCTTTATTGTCATATTAGGTTTTGGACGGCCACCACCTTTGAATTTCACTCGGTCTTCATAACCCAACTTATGTCCATCTTTCAGTTTTAATATATTTTGTACAACCCTCATATTTAATAGTAAACACCAAAAACACTGTTTTACTTAATTTCACGACAAGTAGAGATTTACTAATAAAATGTTCACAAATAAAAACATTAAAAACAACGCGATAGAATTTATCGACCAACACGTACCTAGTGACGTACCTGGTGACTAGCGACTGCTGTACTAAATTTCGTGTCAGGGTCGTCAGGGTCATTGTCCCCGCCAGTGTTTCCTGTCTCTTTTGCTTTCTGATGATTCGCGCATAAGTCTATTTCACTATAATTCGTTAAAAATTCGGTCCGTAGCTAGCTTTGAGGACACGTTGTGGATTGACCCAAGATTTTTAAGTTTTATAAATGAATAATGTAATGATCTAGATATTGGAATAGTATTGTGCATAGAATAAACTAGAAACTTTAATATATTTTTTAAGAATATTAAATATATATATATATATATATATATATATATATATATATATATATATATATATATATATATATATATATATATATATATATATGTTAAATTCGTTTTCCGGGTATACTCCCGCGTAGGTGATAGGCCCCGAGAGGGACCATGGTTGTCTGAACGACGTTTCGGCAGAATCTCATCTGCCATCTTCAGGTTCTAACAGATAACTGCTTACTGCGGCTTCTGGTTACTCGAACTGAAAATCACGGTCCCTCTCGGGGCCTATCACCTACGCGGGAGTATACCCGGAAAACGAATTTAACATTCACCACCCGCGAAAACCTGAAAAACAACATAATATATATATATATATATATATATATATATATATATATATATATATATATATATATATATATATATATATATATATATATATATATATATATATAATATATTTTTAAACTTCAGAAAATGATTAGCTCTATTTTTTTATTTGTATGTGGGAGGTCATTGACCAAATGACCCTATAGAAGAACCGCCAGTGATTTTGTCATCGTCTTTTATGATTTATTTTTACAAAGATCTCACTGTATTACTACTGTAAAATATTAACGCGGAAAGTATAGACAAAATGCAAATGAAACTTCAATAGTTTCCGGCCTATTAAGTTGGCAACAGACATATGAACGCATTCCAAAATTGCAGATAAAGCAAGTATTAATGCTTTTGTTCAATGGAACTTCATAATCCGCTCTTGGCACAATTGGCACATAATAGTATCCACGAAGAATTGTTAACTACGAGGTGTACAAAATATTGATCCAATTAGTTATATCAACCTTTTGCTCAGATGTTTGGAAACTAAAAGGAGTTCTGAAACTAATGTCCCAAATTGGTAGGAAAACGACGTGTTTCCCCCACTAATGCATTAGACACCTATACCTTTTTTATTTGTGGATATTCTTTTAAACGGTAAAAACTTTCTAAAATGCACTTTTTTACATAGATTAAGATTCTGCAAAAACGTTTTTCTACGAGTTTGTAGATATTGCTCTATTCACCAAATTCCACTTTTTTTAAATTGAAATCATAGTTGGCTTTAATCTCAAAAAAATTGTTATTTTCAAAACAAAGAAAATAGTGCTTTGGAATTTTTTAGACGTGTAAATCTTAATTAAAATGGTTGAAAAAACGTATGATATTATTATTTACAATCATTAAGAATGTGAAAAAAAGGTGCCAGCTTTGCTTAAATCTCATAATGGATTATAATTTGAATATGTTTTGTATTAATATTTTAAGAAAACTCTTATTATGGATTTAACAAGTTGTATTTATAAGATTTTATATAAAACAAACTGGGAACTGCGAACAGAATGGAGAGAAAAGTAAAGTTGGAACCTCCAGAATAGATTTAAGTCTAATATTAATAATGCTAGTGATGGAATTCCTAATTATTATAAAAGTGCATCATCTGCATCTCTAAACATTACCAATTTTCACAATTCTGCTATTGATATACATATTAATAAATAAACTTTTGTTGACCATGTTTAACATTATTTTACTCTTAATAACTTAAGGTTGCATAAAAATATTCTTCTAACACATCCGAAAAGTGTCCATACTAGTGCCAGTCTGTTCACAGTTCGTTTCTATTGTTTTGTTACTACTTATAATAGAAAATCTACAAGATCCTTCTACTATTCGTACTCCGTTTGCCTGATGATGTTTCAAAAAGTAACTAAATAATTTCATTTACTTTACGAAACAACCTAACTCAACTTAATATTTCAGTGAAAAATTATTCACATTTAAATTTAAACTGCAGATATAGAACAGATGTGGGTAAATAAAATAAAAAATATAATTAATAATTTCATGCTAACTAATAAATTTTGATTTAGATTTACCGTTACTTCCGCAAACATCTGCTCCGACAGCCAGGCTGCTCTAAACGCGGTGTGCTCCCCCAGGACGAGATCAGCTCTCGTCCAGGAGTGTGGGGATGCCCTAGAAGAGCTGGCCAGGCATAAACAAGTGAGACTGGTATGGGTCCTGGGACATATGGGAGTTCCAGGCAACGAGAAGGCCGATGAATTGGCTAGACTCGGAGCCGAGAAACCCTGTCACGGGCCTGAGCCTATGTTAGGTATTTCAAGAAGGCAGGTCACAACGGTCCTCAATGAGTGGGCCCACGAGACACTGAGGACGCACTGGAGGACCAACAGGGCCAGCAGGCAAACCCGAGATTTTGTGACGGGGCCGAACAAATCGAGATCGGCCTGGTTGCTGGGACGGAGTCGTAAAACTCTGAATCTCTTAATCGGTGTTCTGACAGGCCATTGCAGACTTAGGAGGCATCTATCATTGGTAGGTATTGAGGAAGACCCTACATGTCCAAGATGCAGGAGTGATGAAGAGATATCTTACCACTTCCTGGGACAATGTGAAGCGTTTGGGCGCCTGAGACACAATATCTTCGGTTCTGAGGCGCTTCAAAGGGAGGAGATGAGCTCCCTCGCAATGAGTGACATCCTGACCTTCATCAGAAGGTCGGAAAGATTCGATGAGGGAGCACGAGAAGCACATGGCTGAGGGGACAGCTGGGGGTTGGTAAAAAGGGCCCGTCTGTGGCCTACTTGCCAGGCGTCAGCCTCTCCCACCATTACCATTACCATTACCATTACCATTACCATTACCATTACTTCCGCGAAACTATTAGTAATTAATTCAGGATTTTCTTCAGCAATCTCCAAAAAATCTTTTCCAATGTTCCGCCGTTACTCGCATTATGCAAAAAAAATCAGAGTAGAACAGATAAAATAAAATAAAACGACAAATGAAAAACCAGCATAAAACATTAGGTTAAATTTGTAAAATGCTTTATCTTTCTTTAGGATATTTCAGAATGGGTCTGTCTTTATCTAATAAGCACCACCTGATATGTCTACAACTAGCTATAGCTTCTGGAGATATATCGCCAGAGGCAAGAGGACGATTCACATAATAGAGTGCCAAATCTATTATAGAAGTATAGAATTCTATAACGAACAGAGTTCAAGTGGGCGAATTCCATTGATAAGAAAAAATCTGATAGAAAAGAAAAATGACGTCAGACTCTAAAATTTGGAATTCTAATAAATTGTTCTATTAAAACCCCCTTTCCCCATACGTTTAATTTAAACGCCCACAAAAACTAATAGCAGTTAAAGAAAACAGAAACTGACAAACTGTTAAAAACATACGGTTGTTTAGGTTACGTTAATGGTCAAGTACGATATGCACCTAAATATATTGTTTTCCGAAAAGCATGCATATAACATTTATCACTATTATATTTAATTATTTTTTATAAACAATATAAATTTTATAAAGAAGGTATCTCATCCTTATGGAATTATGATAAAACACCAGTATTTGTAGGACATCATAATTTTTGTAAATTATACAAACTTGTTACATTTTACTTAATATTAACAAAACCTTAATATGCGCCAATATGGAACCCTTTACTTAGCACTGATAACATAAATTAACATAAATATTATAAATTTGTGTTTCGTATGATTTATAAAATATTATTTTATCGGTATTACGTAAATACTGTTCCGCTTATATGACTTACGCAACAAAGAAGAAACATTACCACATAATAATAATAATAATAACACCACATGAAATTACAACCCCTTTATCCCTGAAGGTCTGGAATGACCTTGTGTGGGAGAGGACTACACATTTAGTGACAATGGACACACACCCAATATCCGAGTATACTACGATTAATCTCTCTCACAGAAAAAATCCCAGTTCCTCGACCGGGAATCGAACCCGGGACCCCGAAGTTTCGAGGCAAGTACGGTACTTCTAGACCACGAAGCCATATACATAACGAACATGTTAAAAATAGTGGGCACAAATACATAAGTAGGGCAACATTTTGTAATAAAACATAGTTCATTTTTAAATCTCATCTAATTATATAACTACTACAAGTTTGGTTGACTGGGGAAATGTCATGCATGGAGTTACTCATGGTTTTAAATTCAATATCCCTAAATTAGTTACCAGATTTCCGAAGATTCTACTTTAGAATGAGATCCTTTGTAGTGGCCAAATAGATTTCTAATGACAAATATTAAAATAGCTTTAAAGCGTTTCTACAATTTTAGTTCTATTTATTGAACCACGGTTTCCCCATTAGTGAGCACTGAATGTATCTCGCTCCTTATTACTCTTATTTTATTAATAAGAGATAGAAATATATTTAGTGCAATAAATAGGTGCGTTTTTTCTACCACCAATCTCAGCTAATCCAAGTTGTTTTACGGTTACACTGCATAAATAAAAGCATAATTTCATTTGATGTAGCCTCCGTAACCGTAAAACAACTTAAATTACATGAGATTGGTGGTAGAAAGAAGGAACTAAATGTTGCACTAGTGCGTTAATCGAAAATGGTACATTACATTTTCAAATCAAGTCTACAAATCTGGTCAGTTTTTGAAAAAGAGATGAAAACAATATTCGGTTGCATCACTTCGTAGTTGAGGATTGTTTGGTCGTTTATTTAGCAGAACAAATATCTCATCTGGATATGTTTAAAAACAATCCTAATTATTAAAGCTGGTAAGTAGTACGGCGGTTCAGTGGGGTGACATCGGGTGTTTAGGGACGACGACCGGCGGACAAATACCAAATACCGAAGCGAGTCGCGTGAATGTGTATGTCGGCGCCGCCGAAGATAATTTATCCACGCCTATGATTCCTCGATACAGCAACGGCACTCTGCTGTCACAGCTAAGTTATTATGTTAATATAAACATTGATAGATTTAAGTTATTGTGTTAATATAAACATTGACACGTTTATTTGGTTTAACCAATGATTATTTAAGATTTGAAGCATAGGAACACGCTGAGGGAATCCGAAGTGAACGAAACGAAGCCAGCTAGCTCGTCAAGGGAGAGGAGACACTGTACGAGTACTTGCGGTAGAAAGAGGGTGAATACGGTGCGAGCTAGCGGGATGGCGGACCGTTAGTTCCTTTGTTGAATAACTGTTATTCGGTAGTTTTATTGTTTTATTATTTTACTGTTTGGTGTAAACGGTAATTGTTTGATTAGTTATCTAATAAAATTTGTGTGTGTGTCAATTGCAAAATACCAGTGGTGTACCTGCTAATATGTTCAAGCGGTCTAACCCTAAACGTGACGCCCCGGGGCCGACTCCGACATGTATTAAAAAATACACGGCTGTGGTTGTGTTGCCGAGACGACAGATTGTAAAAAAAATCTATTGTAAATGTTATAGTACGTGTACTGGACCCTGTTAAACCTACATTTCTACTGTTACTAGTTAGCAAAAGACTAACTGGCAAAACAATTACGCGGGTGGTGCTGGAGACGTAAGAAAAATTTGACCTGTCACCAAATCAAGTGTTGATGTTTGTGACCGATGGTGCCGCGACAATGCGTTTGTAAGGTCGTTGTCTTCAAAAACACGATTGTAGATTGATACATGTTACGTGTAAAGTATGCTTTACATCTTGTCGCAGAAACTATTCGACAAGGTTTTCCAGAGGTAGATGCATTAATAGCAAGTACAAAAAAGAGTCTTTTTACGTTTTTACGCATTTCATAGCAAGTGTCTCAGTATTTTCGAACCGCTACAAACGATTCATACCCGTTGGAGTACATGGCTGAGGGCATCTTTTTATTATGCTGAATATTTTCATGATACTACAATTCAATCCTGACGAGGCTGCCGCTATTAAGGAAAGCAGACGAAGATATTTCCGTTAAAACAGCTTTAAAAACTATTCACAAGAACTATAAAGGATTATATGACGCCATTAAAGAAACTTACAAAATAGTGCGTTGTCGAAATAAATTGACTGCTACACACTATAGGTGACGCAAGAAATGAGCGCGTAAAGGAAAAGTTCGCACAAGTGTTAAAGCAAGACACCGGTTTTCCCAGATTAAAACAAATTTGTGACTGACGGTGCATTTCCGGATCCGTTAAATGTGTTCAAAGACTATTTTAAGTATACCTATATTACATCAATAGATGACGAACGGTCATTCTCAAAATAAGCATATTTTTTCACAACAGCGAACATCACTCACGGAGACAACCATAGAAACATGTCTGATACTGCAAAGTTTTTACAGATCTTTTTCAGTTTGTGATAACCAAGTGAGTTGTGCATACATTGTTATAAATTGTAACAGTTTATTGCTTTTGTTACTAGTTAAATTATTTTACCACGCTTATTATGATGCGTACGCCTATGTCCTGCGACACATTGCTGCCAGCTTTACTAATGATGCAACTTCGTTTGGTTTTATTTTGTATTGATACCTATTTGATAACGATCAATAGATAATTTCTTTTTTTTGCAATATAAAGTATTCACACAGAAATGTGTTTCATTAAGCTTTATTTTTCAGTTAGTAGATGCATAAAGTCATTCAGTCTACTGTACAACAGGTTAACGAATGTAAGAATCGTATAGTGGAAAGTATTTGAAAATAATCGGAATGCCCATACTTATCTGTCTCTGTATTCTCTTTAAGTTGCTCGTACGGCCATGGGCGGGTATATGGATGGGATTTTAAATGTAAAATAAAAATTTTTCAAACGCACCAGTTGTCTTGAATTAGTTTGTATTGTGCTTGCTATTTGTTTTATTATAAAAACGCAGTTCCAACATTTTTTTTATACAAAAAAAAACCAGGTCTAAGAAAAATGTTTTTAAAAAATGTTTTCTTAACCGCCTCTCAAGTCACCGAAGTAACTCCCAGAAAATCCTAGGATTTTGTGTTTAGTAAAGGGAGACGAGGCCCTACAGTTTATTGTGGAGTCCGAATCACATCTAGAATATTGTTACGTGTTTGCTATCCCCACAAACACCTAAACTCGCAGATTCGTTGATTGAAAGTCCAGGTAACACTTATTCACTACTTTATTTACTAATTAACAATTAACAACAATAGATTAATTACTGTCTTAACTATAATTACACTTGAACACTTATAAGTCTCTTCCTTATTTCTTCTTTACGCGTTCACGTTCAACTTAAGATTAAGACTCGGCACACCGTGTGTCTTATTTATACATCCATTCACACGATCTAGAGGAGTCCAGAATATTCCCGGCCGTTAGCGTACAATTCCAGTCTCATCTAACCAGTCTACACGGTCCAGTGGCGTAACAATATCAACAATTCTATCCCATCTTAATTCGAAATAAATTACAAATAAAATTTCTAACTTGCTCCAGGATGGATTCGAACCATCGCTATTCGGTACCGAGTAAATAGCTACAAAGCACTTTACCTACTCTGCTACCATGCCTAAGAAGGGTAGGATAAAATAAAAGTATATGCTATTGTCAATTGACCTAAAACAAAAAAGATGGAAGTAAATACCTCAACAAGGAACTAGGTAGGTAGGTAGGTTTCTTGTGAGTGGGTCCCTGTGGACCCTCCACTGCGGCCTTCACCAGGCCTATTGTGGTTCACACCTAGTTATATTTCACCCAATAAGTTCAGTCTCTTAACAAAACTGATAACTTTATTGGGTGAGAATGTGTCCAGATCCTCTGGCAGTAGTTGCCCTTTGCCAAATATTGAGAATCGGATTCTCTCCACAGCGGGACAGGTACATAGGAGTGGTCTGCCTTTCTCATCATCTTCCAGGCATAGACGGCACTCAGCGTTTTCCGCTAGGCCGAGTTTATGCATATGGTAGTTTAGTCAGCAGTGCCCGGTATAAAGGCCTATTAGAGTTTTCAGGTTTACCCTGTTTAACCCTAAAAGTTTCTTAGCTCTTGATTTCAAATGGTATTTTATAAACGCCTTCGAATGAAGTAATCCTGGTAACTCTTGCCAATACTGGAGAGTTTCCCTTTCAGTCCAGGTTGAGATAGCCATCTTAGCAATACTTAAAGATATGCCAAGTATCGGTTCTGGTCCGATGATTCGTGATCCCGCTCCTTCTCTGGCCAAGGAGTCGGCTATTGCGTTACCTTCCATACCAGAGTGGCCGGGTATCCAGATCAGAGGCACTTTATTGTTTTTGCTCAAATGATTTAGAGCTTTCTGACAATTCCATACCATTTTGGAGTTACACCGGTAGGAGCCAAGAGCTTTTATAGCTGCTTGGCTATCTGAGAAAATTTTTATTGATCTGCGTGTAAAGATGCATATATTCCAGCCTTCTCACACACAGTTCAATGGCATGAACCTCAGTCTGAAAAACAGTTGCATGAGTACCTAGGCTTGAAGATACCCTCACCCTTGGTCTGTAGCTCTGTACTCCGTAGCTCTGTACTCCGGCTCCTGTCCCCTCGGGAGTTTTGGAGCCGTCTGTAAACCAGCAACTGTCTGCCCTCAGTAGGTCGGCTTTATTCGATCCCACTCATCTCTTTCCGGAGAAAGGATGTTGAAGGTCAGCTCGTAGTTGGTCATAGTAGGCATAGTATCCGAGGGAAAACCCAGGATACTGTGATTCAGAAAGTTTGTCTTTGGCCGTCCGTTGTGATTCTTTCGGCCACTAAACAATGGATCTGTATGTTATCATTGGTCTGATGACCGTGGTGTATATCAAGTAAATTTGTTGGGGACCCATGCCCCAGGATTTGCCACAAATACGACGGTATGTCCATAAGGATAGCTTTGCTTTGTGGATTACCTTTTCCAGATGGGAGTTCCAATTAAGTGATCTATCTAGGAACAACAACAACAACAACAACAAGGAACTGAAACAATTGTTTCATTTTTGCCCTGGGAATATGCGGAAGCTTTTTGTATAGAATTTTTAGAGACACCCTGTATAATAGTGTTTTTTGCTGATTATAGCAAGCGCTTTTTGCAAGTAGAATTTGGAAATGTGGAACACCAATTAATTGTCATATTTTCTACTTGTGTTTTTTTATTCGGTAGGCCATGGAAAATTGACACTTATATTCTATAATTTTGTTATTATTAACAGTTTTAAATAAGTTTCTTATAAGTACTATTGCACAAAATAGTCTTGCGTCGCTGAATCACTAAAAATTTAAATCGAGCTGTTGTCATGTTGGAATGTGGTAAAACTAATGACTTCAGAAATAGTCATTTGGTAAAAGGTGAAAGGAAGTAGCAAGAAAATTTTTTTAACGTAAGCCAGTAAGTAATCATGGAAATGGTTCTTGAACAATGATTCCATAAGTTTTACTCATGATGGTGAGAAGAGACGAATAACGACCCCCAGAACAGTGGCCGGACTCCAATAGTATAGAACTGATTTTGTGGAATCGTTTTAAGGCGATTCTAATATTTGTAATTAGAGATCTACTTTGCTACTTTAACGGATCTCTTTCTAAAGTAGAATCGTTCCTCGTGAATCTTCGGAAATCTGGTAACTAATTTAGGGATACTGAATTTAGAACCATGAGTACTCGATGCTTGATGTTTCAAAACTCTGAAAAACAGTTTAGTAGTGCAGCATAACCTAACATTTCAGTGACTATTTTAAGAGATTTTACAAAATTATCCTATATAAATATTTAACACATTCGATTTGTGATTATGATGTACTACAATTTCATTTGGAACGACCGCGATGAGTCGTAAGGTCAAATGACGATCCATTTTCACTAAATGATGAAAATTTTAGCCAGTTATTTAGACTCAATAAACAAATCGGTACATTTCCTACTTGAAGAAAATGGCTCTAAAAATCCTGCCATCAAACTCTACAACACTTTCTTAGATTATATTTAGTTTATAATCTTAAATCGACTGACAACTTCGACCTATCCTTCTTTACGAACCTAACATCTTGCTTTCTCTCATTAAATTAGATATAAAGCAGGAAGCATGAGTTTTCGCTTCAATTCTATTCTATAGGGGCATGTGAGGAGAGGGGTCAATATCTCGTGAAGCACGATACAAACGTGTTTATATCGAGTTAATTTGAAAGCTTAGACCTTTCCGATACCCCAAAATTTCAATAAACAATAGAAGAAACAGACTAATTTGAGCCAGAGAACATGGTAATTGGAGATTGCAAGAATGATGAAATTTACATTGTGAGTTAAAGAAAAAGCAAGTAAAAAATTTACGGTAACGATCCTTAAACGATTGAACAGCTCAGAGATAATATTATCAATAGTATTGGTGAAATTGAACATAATTTATGTGAAAATGTCAGCGAACATTTTGGCAAAAGAATCGTGGCATGCCAAAGAAGTAGAGAAGGTCACTTGCGAGATATGATTTTCCATTATTAACAGCAACATTTGTAATTTAAAATAAAATAATAAAATCAGAAAATTTAAGGTTTTTTGTGTGTTTTATTAAAAAATTAAATCGGAATATCAAATCTGGACACCCTTTATTAAAATGTTATTTATTTTAAACTCATCCTGTATGTGTAAACATACGTATAGTTTACTATTAGTTTCAGTACTTTCAGTTATATTACATGCATATTTTTGAAATATCTGAGAAATGAGTGCAATATTTGCATATAATTAACAATTGATTGTTATCTCAAATAGTTTGCTATCGAGTTCGTTATTCAATTTATATGTAAAACATGTATCATGTCGTTGCATTTATGTGGTTTATTAATTTTGAATTAATTGATTTTATTCTCCTGTCGTATTGCTCTAAATTTGTTAAATTAGGTTAGGATATCAACAACCATTTTTCTAAAGGCGGGATTTTCATCATTTCATCAGCTGGCCGATATAAACCTGTAAATGGCTCTTAAGGATGCGTTTTTAATAGGCGTCCAACATAAAACGTAATTTGGTCTTACAAAGAGAGAGTCAGACGTTCAAATCTCCGAGTCGAACGAAATTTAGTAAGCGACAGTCCTCAGTACGAAGGTTTATTATATTTAAGAAATAATCCTACAAAGTGATCTCAAGTTCACTATCGCAACATACAAAAATATTGGCCCATGTAGTGTTAATTAGGTAAAGCTGAATAACCATTAAATTTGCCTAGACAAAGTTCGAAAAATTAAACAAAATACACTTTCATGTACTCTATTTTCCACAGAGCTAGTTACAAACGGTCAGCACACAATGAAAGAAAAACAAAACTGACTACACTTAATCTAAGCATAACATATTAAAAACAAAACGGCTGCTGCCTTTTTCAAATGTCAACGAACAACAACAGAACTGTTTTTGCAGCGCCACCACATGCATATCAAGACTAAAGCGGCGGTGCCACGTTTAGCAAAAAATAACTGAATATCCGGAAGTTACAACATCCTCCCACCTGAGAAACAGTTTGACAAAACTATTTCTCACCAAACGTAAAAAATAACTTAGACTAACGTTCTTAACTACAAATATCTTTTAGGACACTTTATTTTACGCCCGCTTCGGCTTATATTAAGATCACCTGGGTGATCTGGATAATCGGCGAATTCTCTCACCCGCGCACTATGCCGAACACTACCGCGAAGGCTATTGGAATTAGCAACGTCTTCTTCTTGATCTCCTTTTCAGAAGACTCAGGATTTTCGCTTCGGGAACAGCTACATCTCGTCGACCGTCATTGTTCTTCTCAACCGAATCATCAACGCACTCTAACGGGTATAACCGGTGTACAGGTCTTAGTAACTCTCCATGCGAAGTTCGTCCTCTAACCAACCTAATCCGACCGTCTTTACCCGGTACAACGTCAATTACTTGTCCCATAGGCCATTCAACTCGCTTGCTAAAATCGTTACCTATAAGAACTACATCCCCCACTTTAACTGTCGCGTTCGATTTTGTTTCACCAAGCGGTTTGAGCTCTCCTAAATATTCTAACCTAAATCGATTTCTCAAATTTTCACGTAGTCTCGTTTATTTCGCATACTTTTCGTAAGACATGTCTTTTCCACTAAATCGCAATCGGCAACGTTACAATCAGCCTGCTCCCGGAGGAACATAGCTGGTGACAATGTCATAGGATCCTTCGGATCGTTTGAAATATAAGTCAGCGGTCGTGCATTAACCACTGCCTCACAGTCACACAATAATGTCAAGTAGGGTATATATACCGGCCGACTCTCCCGGACCTTGATCACATACGTATACGGGCATATGTTTCCAAGGTCTTTGCGCCATGGATTGAATGTCTATGACACACGTGTACGCGCCTTTGTCAAGGTCGTTGTTTTCCTATTCCTCCGACCTCGATCGTACACGTATTAAGGTTGCAGCGTCTCATGCTACCACTCGTGTGGTTTTGAAGGTTGTTTTCACAGTGTTCCTATATATGAAGGAGGGGAGTTGGATGGAAATTCATTCTTGAACTAATTCTGTTAGAGTGCAGTCACAATGTATACCTGTAGTGCTTGTGGTATTAGTTTTACACGTCGTGATAATATGCGACGCCATCAGATGCGTTCTTGTAAAAAGTTTAAAGATGATGGGCCACTAACAAAAAAATGTAAACTATAGCGACGCGCAAATTAATTCAAAACCATCAACCTCTGCAGATGTACAAACGATTCAGCCTCACACATCCGCGGATGCATTAAATACATGTTGGTGTTGTAATGTAACGATCGCTGCAAATCAGATGCATATTCACAGAAGAACGTTACAACATAGAACAAATTCATGTGCTCCACTAAATGACGGTGTACAAGTTGTTCGTAGTGCTTTGAAATGTAGAATTATAAGTTATCGTGTACAAAGTGAAAATAATCATACTGATTATGTAATGTTTTTTGGTGAAATCAAGCACAAAGTTCTAAACGCGCTCAATGAGATGGTAAACATTCATAAATCTGTGAAAGTGAATATGGAGGCGTTTGGTAGATACATTATACAAACACAGGATGTTTCTGATATCAAATCATTTAATACACCTAATATAATTGTTGATCAATCAACTGACTTGAGTGCTGTATATGATGTATTTGTAGAAATGATGAAAACGCAAACAACTGAATTTCAAGAACGCGATTCAGGTAAAATATCTTATAGTCTTCAAGTAAAAGTGTATTATTTATTTATTTCTCTTTTAGGGTGGGCTATCGAGCGAATTATGTACCTTGAAGTTAATATTAACAAGTTTAGTCCCATGCGCGGATCGTCTATATAAAGTTACTAAGATTCGTTGCACGCAAGAATGCTGTGGTTAATGTTGAAAATAAGGATGAATACTGTTTTAGTTTGGTCTATAACGGCAGCACTGTACCCAGCGATGACGTATGAAACAGAAACAACATCATATCCCCACTACTCGCGTGTATTAAATTTAAAAGGTTTGAATTTTCCAATGAAACTGTGTGATATTTATAAATTTGAGGAAATGAATAATATTTCCGTTAATGTGTATGGATTAGAGACTAAATTTAAAAATAATAAAATGACGTATGAAGTTGTTGGACCTCTACACTACTCTAAGAAAAAACTGCACATTCACGTAAATTTATTATTAATTTCTGAAGATTGCGGTGACACACATCGATGTAACAATGAATGTGTTAACACTCACTACTGCTGGATAAAAGATTTATCTAGATTAGTTTCAAGTCAGATTTCCGCATATAATCATAGAAAATATTTTTGTGATGGTTGTTTGTTAAATTTTAATAGTGAGCGAGTGTTAATGCAACATCAGAGACATGATTGCAACCATTTATATACAACAATACCTCTTCAACTCAATCGCGAATCGATAAATTTGGCAAGGAATGCCATGAAAATGTATTAAAATTTGAAAACTTTGAGAGACAAATGAAAGTGCCATTCGTAGTATATGCGGATTTTGAGACTGTTCTAAAACCTTGGATACGTGTGAACCAGCGCCCTCACAGTCTTATACAAATAGAACACATTTACATGAGGCGTATTCTTTTTTTGCTATTTAATTAAGTCATCATTTGACGATACAATTTCGAGGTTTCAAATTTATCGTGGGTCAGATGCGGTAACGGTTTTTTGTTTCGCCGTATTGAGGCTGACGTGAGAGAGTTGTACAATACTTATTTAAAGGAAATAGTTCCAATGCATCCTCTCACAAATGAAGAACATGAATTTTCGCAAACGCAGTTGTTT
This sequence comes from Rhamnusium bicolor, assembly GCA_029963845.1. Classification (NCBI taxonomy): domain Eukaryota; kingdom Metazoa; phylum Arthropoda; class Insecta; order Coleoptera; family Cerambycidae; genus Rhamnusium; species Rhamnusium bicolor. The sequence goes on from JANEYF010001032.1 coordinate 78,023, forward strand.
TGTGGTATGTGAGAAGCCTTTACGGAGGATGATGTAAAAGTGCGGGACCACTGTCACGTAACCGGAAAAGTCAGGTTTGGCGCCGCTCACTCAGTATGTAATTTAAATTATAAATTACCAAATTTTTTCCGTTATATTACACAATTCCATGATGTACGACATACACCTAATAATGAGCAGAATCGCCACACTTGGGGATAGAATCGATGTACTCGCGCAAAAACAAAGAAAAAATACATATCTTTTACTAAACATTTATATATGCATGATTATATCAATAGTAAGGGTGAGACAAGTAAAAAATATATAAAATTGCGTTTTATCGTATAGTTTTAAATTTTTGTCTACTTCGCTTCAAAATTTGGGGGACAC